>CM061132.1:7954718-8104193 GCA_030789695.1 Scilla litardierei
TCTCTTCTTTTTTGTCCTTCTAAGTTCTGTCCTTTATCAATTATGTTCTTTTTAATTTGTTATTAACAAAATAATATTGTAAAGAAATTTAACATTTAAATAAATAAGAATAAATTGCTCGATGGAATACATGCAACTAAACACAGTGCACGACGTAAAAAAACCACACGAACAGGATGAGGTGCATGTGCGCAATCGAAAAGGAATGATAACTGTGTGTGTCTCGATATTGTCGGGGGTAAACGAGGAAAGTTATTTGAATTAAGGATTTTTTTTGTTTGAATATCCGTGTACTTTTGGGTTTTTTGGGGTGACTTTTGGGCTCCCACTGAGATGAGGTGGCGCACACATGACCAATCCTTTGTCCCTGTCAACTTGCGACTGTGACAAATTGAGTAATATAGACTAGAAATAATTCGTGCACATAGTGCACGGTGAAGAAAAAACCCACACCGAGGATGCCATGGACGCTCGGAACCGAAAAGGAGCGAAAAGAGTGGGTGTGCGTGGTGGCATTGTCGGGGGTAAAAAGGCAAAAAGCAGGGGCCAAAGTGCAAAAAAACATGTAGCAGAGCTAACTTGGAAAAGGGCAATGGCATGCCTGTAAATATAAATAGTTTAGTGATTGCTGTGATTAATTTGATTCATGAAAGAGGGGTGTCATGAATGTAATAAAGGGAAAAAGCATGGTTAAAATTTAGGTTCTTCACCAAGACACCCCAAAACCAACACCCAAACACAAACACACACACATCCAAGAGGGCCCCACATTGCATGTGGCACAACAATGGCCAATCCTTTGTCCCAATCAACTTTTGACTAGGACAAAGGCTTGTGACTGGGACAATCTCAGTGCACACGGTGCACAACACGAAAAAAAATCCACGCAAACAGGATTTAGTGCACGCGCCTAATCAAAAAGGAGTGAGAACTGAGGGTGCATGTGTCTGTAGCATCCCGAGGTAAAAGGAAACCAAAACAAAGCCCAAACCCCCTAAAAGAGGGCTGCTGACTAGGCTGGATTTGTCTCAATCAGCTTGTGACTGGAACAAATCGTGCTGACTAGTACTAAGACAAACCCAGTCAGCATCCATCTTTTATATAATAGATATATATTTGCATTTTAACATACCATCAAACAGAACCGTCAACCAATTGATTTTGATACTATTTAAATGTCAAGGTAGATTGAGCCTATGTAAGTTTAGGCAAATTCGCCCGAAAATATTCTTCAGTCACCGACAACGGGCTTAATTTTTAGAATCTAAGAGGGCCCGTATAGGGCCCCACATCTAAGGATGGTGGGAGTCTGCCAATCACAACCAACCAACAGTGGGTCCCACTCCAGCCTGATCTTCCTTTTGTGCAAGATCAAAGACGGTGGGATGATGTCAGATTTTTAAGAGAGTCTGAGTCCAGCTATGTAACTCAGGGCCTGTTCTTTTGTCCAAACGTTGGTGGAGAAAGTGCAAATTCTCACTATTCACCGGATTTCCCACTTCTTTTCCCATTGTGTGTTCTTTTGAGCAATTTGAGAATGGTGATTTTGGGCTTATGTGGCATGTGGCAGTCGGAATCTGGGAAGGATTTTGCAATCTTGCGTTTTTGATCGGATTACACAAGAATCTCACCCACTCTCTCTCTTCCCAGCCAATAGGAGCACTCGATTTGATTTCTTTTTATTTGTTTTGTTTTCAGTTTCATGGCGTGAGAAGACATGGGGATTTGGTTATAAATACATTGGATTAGCATTTTTGCATCCAATTAATAATTTTAAGTGTTAATTAGCTAATTGTTAGAAGGTAATTGGACTCAAGAGAAAATAGAGATAGAATTTCTTAGAAATGGAATGAGTAACCATGGCCATAGGCCATGGTTCTCTATATATTAAAACTAGAGAAGGGAGATGAAGGGCCTCAAGGAGACCAAGGGTCCCCATCACTCATAATAATGGGGACTAATGAGAGTGGGTAATGAAGGAGGGGAGGCCAAAGGCCTCCCTTATTCATAACACTCCCCCTTACCCATTCATCACTTTGGTCTCAGTATTTGAGGCAAAGAGGGGTGGATACTTCTGGATCCAGAGTAAGTGTGTTTGCCTCGTTAAAACCTTAGCTGTGGAAAACCCAGTGGGAAAAAACCCAACAGCTTAAGGGAAAAGAGTGCAACCCACAGGTTACTCCCCCTGATCCGTACAAGCTTCAGGCTTGCAGGTCTTTCAATTGTCGCATACCAATGTTCTTTACAAGTTTTACAAAAGTACATTTGGGCAAAGACTTAGTGAAAAGATCAGCTAAGTTGTTGCAGGACTGTATCTGCTGAACTTCGATCTGCTTGTCCTCCTTTAGCTCATGTGTCCAGAAAAACTTGGGAGATATGTGCTTCGTCCTGTCGCCCTTGATGTAGCCTTTTTGAAGTTGAGCAATGCATGCAGCGTTATCTTCAAACAGAACGGTAGGCTCCAAATCACCGGTCTTCAGGCCAGTAGATTGAAGAATGTGTTGGACGACGGATCGTAGCCAATAACACTCTCTGCTTGATTCATGGATCGCAATGAGCTCTGAATGGTTGGATGATGTAGCTGTTGTGGTTTGCTTCACCGATCTCCAGGAGATAGCAGTACCTCCGTAGGTAAAAACAAAACCTGTTTGGGATTTTGCCGTGTGCGGATCTGAGAGATAACCTGCATCAACATAACCAAATAATTTGGGGGAGGCACCTCTCTGGTAGTAAAGTCCAAGATCAATGGAACCCTGGAGGTATCACAGAAGATGCTTTACTCCATTCCAGTGGCGCTTTGTGGGCGCTGCACTGTGTCTGGCTAGAAGATTAACTGTAAAAGCTATATCGGGACGCGTACAGTTAGCCAGATATAGAAGTGCTCCAATGGCACTGAGGTAGGGTACTTCATGACCCAGTATCTCCTCCCCCTCTTCCAGTGGCCGGAAGGGGTCCTTATGTACGTTTAGTTATCTTACGATCATAGGAGTACCTAAAGGATGACATTTATCCATATGAAACTTGCGTAGAATTTTCTTTGTATAATTAGATTGGTGTAATAGGATTCCACCTCTTAGGTGTTCTATCTGTAAGCGAAGACAATACTTTGTTTTGCCTAGGTCTTTCATTTCAAAAGTATGTTTTAGGCTTTCAGATATCTCATTGATCTCTGCAGGAGATCCTATGAGATTTAAGTCATCTACATATACAGCTATGATGACGAATCCTTTTCCCGTTCTTTTTATAAAGATACACGGGCAGACTTCATTATTCGTGAATCCTTGCTGTGCAAGGAAATCACTTAGTCTGGTATACCACATCTTGCCCGATTGTTTTAGACCATATAATGATCTATGTAGCCTTACAGAGAATACGTCCCGAGGTATCTCTTTCATCTCTGAGGGTAGATTAAACCCATCAGGAAGTCTCATATAGATATTTTTATCTATATCGCCATATAGATATGCAGTCACAACGTCCATGAGCTGCATTTCTAGGATTTCCAGAGAAGTTAGGCTTATTAAAAATCGGAATGTGATCGAATCCATGACCGGAGAATACGTATCTTCGTAATCAATCCCCGGTCTTTGGGAAAATCCCTGGGCTACAAGGCGTGCCTTATAGCGAACGATCACATTATTTTCATCTCTTTTTCTTATGAAACCCCACTTATATCCCACAGGTTTTACACCTACTGTTGTTTGGACTACTGGTCCAAAGACTTTGCGTTTCAAGAGTGAGTCCAGCTCTACTCTTATTGCCTCGTCCCACTTTGGCCAATCATCTCGGCGTTTACATTCCGCCAGAGATCGTGGTTCGACGTCATCGTCATATTCAGTGACGTGAACGGCAATATCGAACGCAAAATCGTCGTCGACGACTATGCTATTTCTGTCCAGTACTTCTCCAGTACGTACAAAATTTAATGATGTTTCTCCTATTGTTTCCTCTGCTGGGGAAATCAGGAGGGGAGAAGTAGCTGGTCTGAGCTCAGCATCCTGTGGAGGGATAATCTTAGTATCTCCAGAAGTCTTCCTCTTTCGCGGAACTTTATCTTTTGAACCTGGTGGGCGTCCTCTTTTCATTTGAGGTACAGCAAATTCTGCTGCCGGTGGATTGCATCCATCTATGGGGATGTTAATCCTAGCTGGCGTATTGGCAGCAGGGACGTGTGAACGGACAATCTTCTGGTTGTCCGTGAATTTATCCGGTAAAAGATGTACGGTATTCTGGATGTGAAGGATCTTCAGGATCTCATCTTCACACAGATTAGTACGCGGATCATATAGAGACAAAGACTTCTGGTCCCAACTAATGGTCTCAGAAGCTTCTGGCTTCTTAGACTGTGTGCCCAATTTAGGAAAAAATTTCTCATTAAATTCACAGTCAGCAAAACGTGCCTTGAATGCGTCACCCGTCAGAGGTTCAAGGTATCTTATAATAGATGGCGAATCAAACCCAATATATATACCTAGACGACGCTGAGGACCCATTTTGGTCCTCTGAGGTGGTGCTATTGGGACATATACCGCACAACCAAACACTCTCAAATGAGAGATATCCGGAGGTGCGCCATATGCTAGTTGCATCGGGGATAAAGTATGACCTCCAGAGGGTCTTATCCTAATAAGTGATGCGGCATGTAAAATAGCATGCCCCCAAGCATCCACAGGCAACTGGGATTGCATAAGCAATGGACGTGCAATCCATTGGAGTCTCTTTATAAGGGACTCAGCTAATCCGTTTTGGGTGTGAACATGTGCTAAGGATGTTCAACTTCAATACCCGTTGCCCGGCAATAGTCTTCGAAGACTTGTGAAGTAAATTCTCCCGCAAAACGTGCCTTGAATGCGTCACCCGTCAGAGGTTCAAGGTATCTTATAATAGATGGCGAATCAAAACCCAATATATATACCTAGACGACGCTGAGAACCCATTTTGGTCCTCTGCGGTGGTGCTATTGGGACATATACCGCACAACCAAACACTCTCAAATGAGAGATATCCGGAGGTGCGCCGTATGCTAGTTGCATCGGGGATAAAGTGTGACCTCCAGAGGGTCTTATCCTAATAAGTGATGCGGCATATAAAATAGCATGCCCCCAAGCATCCACAGGCAACTGGGATTGCATAAGCAATGGACGTGCAATCCATTGGAGTCTCTTTATAAGAGCCTCAGCTAATCCGTTTTGGGTGTGAACATGTGCTACCGGATGTTCAACTTCAATACCCGTTGCCCGGCAATAGTCTTCGAAGACTTGTGAAGTAAATTCTCCCTCATTATCAAGACGTAGTTTCTTGATTTGGTTATCGGGGAAATGAGCACGCAACCTTATTATTTGTGCCAATAGCTTTGGAAAAGCTAGGTTGCGGGTGGACAAGAGGCACACATAAGACCATTTGGTTGATGCATCAATCAGTACCATGAAGTACCGAAATGGGCCACTTGCGGGGTGAATAGGCCCGCAAATGTCACCATGAATTCTCTCAAGGAAGCCAGGAGACTCTAATCCCACTTTCACGATACTGCTGCATGAGGATTGCATCTTTCTCGTGAAACGAGGTAAATGTCTTTTCCAACATGCGATGTTCTGTAAATTCTTCACCGCACAACTTCAGGCGTGAGGTGATGTTATGAAGTGGAGAATTGTACTCAGCGATGGACTTATAGTCCTGAAGTCTGAGGTTTTCCCACTCATAACTGGCACGCGGTAATATAACATCAATTTGATGTTTATACCGAGCTTCCAGCGCTGTCCACAGGTCCTTTGGATCCTCAACCGTTAAGTATTAGGCCTTTAAGTTCCGATTTATATGTTTCCTAATGTAGATTATGGCTTTCGCCTTATCTACATCGGATACAGTGGTTGTAGGGCTGCTGCTAGATGTAGCAGAAGCTTCGGCCGCTGCGGGGGCCGAGGAAGGAGCCAAAATGGACCCAAGGAGGGCCATCGAACGCAAGTGGAACTTCAGGTCCACTCGCCAACTCAGGTAATTTGTCCCTGCAGAGTCAAGGACTTCGAAATCGACGCTTGCCAATTTTGCCATTTATCTACGCAATTTAAAATGAGAATGAATTAATTAAAATTCAAAATTCATGCATAAAGAAATAAACAAGTAAAAATGCGGGGATCGGCCAGATACCCAAAATAATAAACAGTCCAAAGTTCGTTTACAGTCCATAAAAAGGAAAGAAAAATACAACTTCGGAAACCCAAAGTGGGTCCCTATTTCTTCGTCTTCATATGATGTTGCACCGAGCTTGGGCTTTAAATACAAATTTCCTCACTTACAAATTCTCTCAAAAGAAAATAAAAGTGCAAGGAATGTAAATATGTATACAATGGCCGATCCCGAAAAACACATTTTTACTTATTTAAACATCCACGCAGTTCTAAATATGCTACAGGCATAAAAATAAACAACCACGCATATATCTCAAGCAAAACATATGGTAAAGGAATCTAGAAAATATAAGTATCTTGTAGATCACGTGGAAACGTCATACACCGTTAGGTTAGTTGACTAACGGCAGAGCGGTCTCAGGATCTTTAAGATAGTTATATTTTGAAAAATAGAATCCTAGTAAACCATAGATAATAATTTGCAAAAGCGATGTTTAGATAAATTTGTCAACATGGATTAAAGAAATTATTTGTGATTTTACATAGAGGGGAGTCCCTTTAAGTAATAGGCTAATAATAGAGTGACAAGCACCCATATTTTACATTTGAATTATTTAAATGGGGAGCAGAGGCCCGAAGAGACAGAGACAACATGCTCAGTTTCTTTCGCTCAGTTGATGTATAATTACATTATTAGCCTGCCTTCAACATGCTCAGTTTCTTTCACATTGACAAGTCTGTATAATTGGACTGAGTCCGGTTTTGGTCATTTCACCTCTCTACCCAAAAAGCCCAGTCTGTCTCTATTCCTATTAAAAAAAATAGGTGAGGATTTGGGCTAAAACTTGAGGCACTTAAATTGTGGGGCTAGAACGAGGTCTTGTAATGGGCCTGACCCTGGTCTTGGTCCTAGCATTAGCCTTTTTGGAGGCATTATTCATCCATTATCCTCCTAATAGGAATGGTAATTCGTTGGTACTGGCTGAGGGTGTAGCAATTCGGCCTTGAAAATGCCCAACAACAGCCTTGTACAGGTTGTAAAATGGGCAGAGAATTGGTTAGAAGGTCATGTCATATTAATTATGGGGCCAAGGTCTACTCTAGGCCTGGTCATAACCCTAACCCTGTCCCAGTGGACGCTCGCATCAAGTCTGAACCTTTAGTTCCTCAAATTTATTGTATCCAAAGATTAATAATCTAAAACGAAAGTACATGAGCTTTATGTACAAGTACATGAACTTCATTTATGCATGAGAAATAGCAACTTGGTTACATGTTCTATATGTGTTGCTAGGTACAGTTAACTGTGTTTCTAAATGGTTCTCAGTTGTGGGATCTCTTAATGCATATGTTTAATTACACCATGCTTTTTTTTCTTGTTACTGGCGTTGGATGTTTTCTTTCCTCTCTACGGTTCCAAAAACTAAAGCATGAAGATAATAAAATTGTATCCGAGATAGCATTATGCGTAACATAAATTTTTTTTATATATGTGTTTTTATCAAGGCAAGAAATTGTATTTTTAGCAGATTTTAAACAAACCAAATTCGAGGTTGTAAAAATATCATTGCTAAAATATAAATTGTTTATCTACGGGAATAAAAAGTATACCTCTAAATCGATGATTTAGGGACGACCGTAGAATAGAACCGTAGAAATAAAAAAATCCGAGTTCCTGAAAACGTCGAGAATGCCGCAAAGCTCCAACAAATCGCCGCAGCAACCAAAGATTCCTGACGCGTAGGGGATCAATTTGGTGGGGATTTTAGGAGTGAATTCTTGCTCAAGGAAGAACACGTGCTGATAACGTGTTAGAAGGTAATTGGACTCAAGAGAAAATAGAGATAGAATTTCTTAGAAATGGAATGAGTAACCATGGCCATAGGCCATGGTTCTCTATATATTAAAACTAGAGAAGGGAGATGAAGGGCCTCAAGGAGACCAAGGGTCCCCATCACTCATAATAATGGGGACTAATGAGAGTGGGTAATGAAGGAGGGGAGGCCAAAGGCCTCCCTCATTCATAACACTAATACATTAATTAATTAATTTAGTTTTAATAATTTAGTTTAGTTTTAAATAGCACAAATTAAATTTGAGTAGACCCCACACCACTTTCCACCTCCAACTTTCTTCAACCAAAAGAACACACTACACGGAGTGGGTCCCACCTCAACTTTCCAACTCCACTTTCCAACAAAAGAACACACTACACACAAATTTCTCTCTCATCAGATTCCCAAATTCTCAACTTTCTCAATTATACTTTTCTACAAAAGAACAGGCCCTAGTCACATAGCATTTAGGTACCACCAAACCAGTGGTATTCTTGTCAATTTTAAGTGCTATAATGTAATTTTGGGGTTTTCGCATATCCGACCCTTAAATCTTGCATATTTTTATATCTGTCCCTTAAAAATTTGTATTTGCTCTCGTACCCCTTAAATATTAAACGATAACCTTACCAGCCACATTCTCTCAACTTACTGGTAAACTCTAATGGAAGTAAGAATATTCCGTTTGGGGGCGATCTGGACGTCTCACGGGGAGGAAGGGCGGAGTCGTCGCATCCCCTGTGTTTTTTTGTTGGGTGTGTGTGTGGAGCACCGGTCCATCCCCGTGTTTTCTGTGGGGGATAGGGAGGAGGCGGCTGTGGGGGATAGGGAGGATGCGCCGCCTCCCCCCCTGGGTTTTCTGGGGGAAGGATGCGTCGCCTCCTCCCCCTCCTCAGATGAGAAGGAGGGGGAGGCGCCTCCTCCTCTCCGTTTTCTGTCCTCCCCCTCATCCCCCCTACTCCTCGTGAGGAGGGGGAGGCGCATCCTCCCCTCCGTTTTCTGTCCTCACCATCCTCGTGAGGATGAAGAGAAGGCGCCGCCTCCTCCCCTCCGTTTTCTGTGGGGGAAGGAGGAGGCGCTTTCTCTCCCTCATCCTCGCATCCCTGGGGTTTCTTAATTAATTAACCCTAAGAGTTGATTAATCGTTAATTAATGTAATTAAAGTTAATTTTTTTAACAGAACACACGATGAAGGGACTATTAATGTTAACGTTTAATATTTGATGGACATGCGAACAAATACGAATTTTTAAGGGACATATATCAAAATATGTAAGATTTAAGGGATGAATATGCCAAAAACCCTTCAAATTTTTGTTCTATAATTCTTGTCATACTTTCATTTTTTTCAGCGAACGTTTAATATAGTAGAATAATGTGTATCACAGGACATATGAGGCTAAGACTCATATAGCAAGACACAAAAAGATGGAAAGTACAACAAGAACAAGTCTATGTGAAGCTTGTATTATCCTTCTTTTTATGTCTTAAAAGCCACACATGCCATATAATATATAATAGCCATTATTCCCTTAATATAAATGCAGCTGTGTGTGACATTGCCATATTTGCCTTCATAATGAGGCGGCCCCGGGGGGGAGCACTTGGAGTCCAGCGGGTTGATGCATTGGCAGTTACTACAAGTTAGTCAGGATTTCACGCATACGAAAATGTCTAAAATGCCCCTCACCCCTAACGGGCCTGGCCGCCTTTTTCGCCAAGTGACCGGGAACTTCTTTCTCACGTGGTTCTTTCTTCACTTAAATGTATTAATTTATTCGCAATTTAAGTTCTAATTATTATATTACATTATATTATATATTTACCTTTTGTGCACCGATTTCATGGTTGCCCTGTAGGAATCCAAAGCGCTTTCTCTCTCTCCTCCAACCCTCCACGATTCCACGCTTATTTTAATTTACTATTATTTAGTTAATTTATTATATTTTAGGTGCCATTTATGAATCTTCTCCCTCACCTTGCATTCCTACTTCCTCGTCCTCTCTCTGTCTTAATGCTGGTGTTCTGTGCTTTTTCTGTTCTTTAATTAATTTAGAGAATTGCTAAATCCACCGGAGGATCGGTGTAGGGAGTGGACATGTTTTCAAAAGTGGAAAAAAAAATTCAATTCTTACTTAAATCACTCATCCTCTCACTCCCAACTTCTTTCTTTTTCCGGCGAAGTGTCACCTCCCTGCACCGAGGCAGGGGGTGCGTGTAGTCATTCTCTTAATTTAATTTAATTTACTTATGTATATATAAATATTTATTCCTTTCCTAAAATTCCTCCTCATTCTTCCTTAGAGAGAGAGAGAGAGAGAGAGAGAGAGATTCTTTCTTTTTGTTGAGGTTTTGGAGAGAGAAAAAGCCTGGGATTGGGATTGTGGAGCAATGAGGTCCGAGGCGCGGCTGGATTCGGCGGTGTTCCAGCTGACGCCCACTCGAACTAGGTAACAGCTCGATCCTACGCACTCTAGGGTTACTGGAATCTTGATCTAAGACACTAACCTACTTGATCGCTGAAATTTGGTTGCTTTGTGATTAAAGTTAAGCTGAGCTCTTTGGTCAGCTTTTTGTAAAATTAAGGATCTTTTTCCATGTGTTTGCTCTTCACTTGTCATTCTCTTATGATAAAGTTGGTCTTTGGTTCCATTTTCACTCCACCTCAAGGATGAGAAGTTAGATCTTCAATGGAAACCATAATGTTATCGTTTAACTTGTTGATCGATGGTCTCATTTTGTGCAAATATAGTATTTTTATTATTACTGTTCAAGGCAAAATCAATTGATGGGATCCAGTTGTTGTAAAAATATAGGAGATTTGACCAATATAGTGATAACTTGAGGCATACAAGCACGGTCTTAAAGGATAATTCCGCCCCTCTTGGTACATCTATCCTTGAGGATTCAACAAGTTCTTCGGAATTGTTAGAACAACTCCGGCTCTCAGGAACAACAAATAAGAAAATTTCAGAAAGTTTTTAGAGAAAAGTTTTTGGTGTGTCACTAAATGGAGGAGAAAGCCTCTATTTATAGTGTTACAAACATGTAACCCATAAGATTTGAAATAAAACAAATAATAAAAGTGGGGAATTAATTCAAATCATAAATCAAATAATAAAAGCATTTTCAGTTTTTATTCTTCTCATCATTAAGAAATTGTAACTGAAAATTAATTTAAAAATTGAATTCAAACTTTAAATATGAAATTCATGGAGAGGCTTTTGAAATATATCTAAATTCAACAATCCTATACATATTTCAAACGCCAAATTTTTTTTTCCTGGAATGATGTGATATAATGCATCGAATCTAGTGCCTTTTAGGCTATGAACTAGACCTAGAACATCTAAACCAAAACGCTCAGAAATAGTGATGAAATCTTATATGTATTCTATGAATCATTATTACTATTTAAGAGTTTGAAGATTTAAAAATCACATTATATCATCACAATTTGTTGTTCATCGGGGTTTGTTACATTATGTTGGCCTTGCGCTCGTCTAGTTTTCATTGAGAGCTTTAGAGATTCCGCCACAAATCTCATAGGAGCTGCCCCATTCATACACTCGCATAGGTAACTCCATCAAGTGTATACTATCCTCACAATACACCATTTAAATATGAGCTATGGATGTCATTACGAGTTAAACTTGCTCTTTTTAAATTTAGCAGTTAAGTAATATCTTCATTGTGGAAATGAACTTTTAAATTGTTGATAATACTCTATAGTTATTATCCATATGAACCAACTTCATGGGGTCCGTCTAATTCATAAGTGGAGTTACCATCGCTATTAACGTTTAAGATGTCAATATTTCATTTCTCTTGATGTTTCACTAACCACCTTCCTACACAAAGGTTTGGTTAGTGGATCGGGTAAGTTTTTTTGATCATTTTATGGAAATAATTACATCTCCTTGCAGCTGCTCTATTTACACTGTCTTAGCCTCGCTTTCCTACTTTTACCATTGTATGACTTGTTTTTCATTGTGGCTATTGTAGCACGTGAATCACAATGTATTAAAACATATGGTGTATGTTTCATTCCCAAAGGAATATCTACTAAAAAACTTCTTATCTATTCTGCTTCACTTTTAGCTAGCTCAAGAGCTACAAACTCTAATTCCATTGAAGATATAGCTATAATTGTTTGCTTGGCTGAATTTCAAGCAACAGCTTCATCATTAGGATTGAACACTTGGATTGTCTCATTTGAATCAGAGATCCAGTTAGCATCACTATACCCTTCCAGTATACGAGATATCCACTATATAGAATACCATAGTTTATATTACTTCTCAAATATTTCATTAATCTGTTCAAGGCATACCAATGCTCTTCATTTGGATTGTGAGTGTATCTACTTAATCTGCAAACTGCATACGGTATATTTTGATGCGTATAATTCATTAGATGCATCAGACTTCCAATAATTTTAGCATATAAAGATTGAGACACACTTTCTATTTTATTTTTTCAACTTAGAATTAGCATCAAATGGTGTTGAAACAGCAGTGACATCGAAATGTATCGAAATGTCCTAATTTCTTGAGAATTTTCTCAACATAGTGCTCATGTGACAACCTTAAGCTACTTTCAATTCTAGTGATTTTAACACCCAATATTACATTGGCTTAACCTATATCTTTCATATCAAATTCTGAAGCCAAGAATTCTTTAGTCTCAATAACAATAGTAATATTAATACCAAATGTAAGCATGTCATCAACATAGAAGTTTATTATCACACAAGCACTATCACTTTTAATAACAAGAAATATATATGTAGCACTATGTTCAACATAACCCATGAACATACAATTAGATGTTTTAGAGCCTGATTTTCTTTTCTTTAAATCAGGCAATAAAACTTTTGCTAAGCACCCCTACATTTTAAAAAATTTGAGATTAGGTTGAAAACTTTTCCAAGTCCCTGAGGATTTTTCTCGTCTTTTTGTAAGGAATTCGATTTTGAATAAAACAAGCTAAAAGAATAGCTTCTCTTTTCTTGATATAAGAAAATTTTAAATGGCCTAATCTAGCATGTCATAAACCACAAACATCAAGCAAGTAAGTAGAATTAGAAGCATTCTCATTATACAAAACATTGAGTACAAAGCGTACAAGATTACAATATCCTTTCCCATTATAAATATTATTCGTAGTCATAACAATCTTGTTAGCATCAAAGGAAACCTGCACTCCTACTTTTCTAAGGAGTGCCACAGAAATTAAGTTTGCTTTCATGTTTGGAACATGAAGCATATCATTACCGATTTCTTTCCAGAGGTAAGCTTCAGAAGAACTTTGCCCTTTTCAAGAACCTTAACCGTACTTGAGTCTGGTAGATAAATTGACTCTTCTTCATCTCCTATTGGAGTATAGGAGGTGAAAGCATCTTTATTTGCACATATAAGCCTTGTTGCACCAGAGTCAATCGCCAAATCATTGGCATTAGCCACCATTAAAGCTTGGGAAACAACCACAACAATTATTTCTTACACTTAAACCAAATTAATATTGGTTTTAGGAGGATTATTCTTGTTGTTATACCCAACCCTCTTTGTAAATTGGGATGCATAATGCCCTGATTTTCCACAGACAAAACAATTTCCTTTCGTTTTGTTTTTGTTGGGTTTAGGCTTTTAACCATTTTTAAACTCAAACTTTTTGGTGTTTTTTCTTTTTTACTTTGTTGATTAGCTTCAATTAAATTTGCTTTAGAATAGATTTCCTTACACTTTGCAATTTCACTTTCTCTACGGTTTCGATCTTCAATAATGACATGAACAACCAAGTCATCAAGGGGCAAGGTCTTATTATAGTGCTTCAACTGTTCTTTGTAGACATTTAATGATTGAGGTAGCTTTTCGATCAATAAACCCGACACAAACTCGTCTGACAAGTTGATATTTTTATATTTAAGATCTTCAATCAACTTATAGTATTCTGTAATTTGAGTTTTGATCGCATTCTCTTCATTCATTTGCCATCGGTAATAATGTCCAATGGTCAATTTCTGCTAATCAGCATCCATCCTCAGAATTTTTTAACCAGTGAATTTTTTAACCAAGTTCTCCCTGATTTCTTTAGCTTCTCTATAGGGACAATAAACATCAAACAATTTATTAGATAAAGTACTCAAAATTGTGTCTACTTTATTAGCGTGCCCAAATGTTGAAATTTGGGGCTCCATCAGCAGGATTATCTTCATCAAGGACGAATACAACACAATGAACATCAAGTGCAATAAACGCTCTCTCTTGTCACTGCTTAAAATGATTTCCACCAAACACCTCAATTTTAGACGTACCAGGGAAAGGCTTTTGAGGAGCGTAGGGAAATGGTTGTTGTGCGCAATATGAACATTAAGAACAATGAGATCAAATGTGTTAATAAGAGGAGTGGTGTTGACAGTATCAACCGGACAGCATCAACCGCATTCTTGACAGCATCGTTGATCAACGACTTGATAATTATCCTTTAGATTGTTTTAAAAATATATGAGAATTTGACCAATATAGTGATAATTTGAGGCATGCAAGCACCGTCCTAAGGATAATTCTGTCCCTCTCTTGGTACGGCTATCCCCTTAGAATTCAATAAGTTCTTCAAAATTGTTAGAACTGTTACAACAATTATGGCCTGCCTTCATGGCCAATGATCCAATAATTATGGCCTGCGATCATGGCGACCGTTTTCTTCATCAGTGATGACCGTTATTCCAATCAATACCTCCTCATCAATGCCAATGTCCGACAAAAAGCATCATTATTGACATGGACGTTACGATGCAATGACCCACCTATAAGAACGTGATGCGACGGGAGAAGGGAAAATCTTCTAGATCCTACACTGATGTAGCTTAATACTCAATATCTATTTCATTTATAGCATATTTCCTCCATAAATCGGCTAGAAAACTCTCGGATGATTTCCTAACAGGTTGGACATAGTTCCACCGAGTCGCTTCGAGTTATCCACTGATTTAAGCATCGGAGGAGATTAGCTCGGACCTCAGATCCGACCCTCTGACAAGCTTCATGTGTTGCAGATAACTTGAAAATAACTCAGACCCGACACCCATAGCTCGGATCGACGTCCAGTCATCTCGGGGTCAGCTTACCCAATCGCACATTGTCTGTGCATCCCAGCTACTGCTATCGGAGGTCTCAACAACATACACCTTCATTTCTGATGTGCGGATTTATTTCGAAACCTTTGACGTCGTCTGTGAGAACGAGTTGACATCCACCACTTCAATCACACCGACGATAGCTTGTTCCACTAATTAAAGGTTGGAAAGGCCAACCCCCGAAACAGGGCTCACGACCGTCAATGTGTCTGGGAACAACTTTGTCGGGCCGCCGCCCGAAGACAGCCAATCTGATTTCCCTCAAGTCCCTTGGTCTCAGGGGGAGTTTTTGTCAAAGGCCCGATCCCGAAGTCCTGGCAGATGTTGAAGGTTTTAGACCTTTCGGGCAACAATCTTAACACAATATCCCTGCAGAATTAGGCCAGCTTGCGTCGCTCGAGAGCTTGATCATCAGGTACAACCATTTTCAAGGGGACATCCCGTTTGGAACTCGGGGACCTTTCGAAGCTCTGATATATTGACATTGCGGTCAGGGATCTTGAAGGAGAGATTCCGGCCGAGCTCGGGAAGTTAGAGTCCCTGACCACCGTTTACCTCTACAAGAACAACTTGATGGGCAAGATTCCGAGGGAGATCGGAAGCATGTTTTTATTGACCCTTCTTAATCACTCTGACAACCAACTCTCTGATCAGATTCTGTCGAAGCTCGTGCATCTAAGCAATATCCAGCCCTTGAATGTGGTGTGTAACCAGCTGATATGCCCAGTGCTTGCCGGCATTGGGGAGCTGGCCGATCTCCAAATGCTGGGGCTATGGAACAATTCACTAAGCAGTCCGTTGCCGACGAGTCTCGGGCGCAACTCTTTGCTTCAGTGGCTCGACGTTTCATCTACCTTTTTGTCTGAAGAGATCCCTGTTGATCTCTGCAATAACAACCCTTACAGCTACCGAAGGACCTTATGGAACCATGAGGTCTTTGACCACCCAGCAAGCTTCGGTACCCTGGCCATGGACTCGAAGAAGAAGAAATATATTATGAACGACCTCGACAAATTCCGCGACGGCAAGGACTTCTATACAAAGATCGGTAAGGCATGGAAGAGAGGCTACCTCCTCCATGGCCCCCAGGAACCGGCAAGTCCACAATGGTCGTCGCGATGGCTAATAACATGGACTACGACATCTACAACCTTGAATTGACCACTATCAAGACGAACACGAGTTCGAGATGGCTGTTCAAGCAAGTCCATCATCCTGATTAAGGATGCTGACCGGCCTGCCGACCCAAAAGACAACACGGCAAGCATCAAGCAGGCATCCAAGTAAGTCCATCATACCCAAAAGGTAAGGGGTGCGGACCTCGGTTGTTGAAGTTATGGTCAAAGACAAAGATCTAGTCAAGGATGATTATGTTGGCCTTGTACGCTTCGATATGAATGATGTACCAACACGGGTCCCACCAGACAGCCATGTAGCTCCAAAGTGGTATCGTCTTGAGGACAAGGGTGATAAGACAAAAGGCGAACTAATGCTTGCAGTCTGGATTTGTACTCAGTCTGATGAAGCATTTCCAGATGCATGGCATTCCGATGCTGCATCGACTGTTGACACTTCTACTCTGAGCCAGCATTTGATCAAAGGTCTACCATGCACCCCGAATGTGCTCGACCTAAGCAGGGAGTCCACCAGAGGAACTTGACCTGCCGACCTATCTAGGCCGACCTAAACAAGGCGAGTATGATCTACGTAGTGTGGGGACGACCTATCCAGGGCAACCTATGCATGACGATCTATCTAGGATAACCTATCTGGGACGACCTATGCATGACGACCTATCCAATGCCACCTATGCAGGACGACCTATGCGGGATGACTTATCCAAGATGACATATATTGGACGATTTATACGGCTTCCGTCGCCTAAGCTCGTCCAACAGCTTGGATGATGTATTATTGGTAAAATAAGCTAACCAAGCAAACCCTTTTGTTTATTTTGTTTCTATTTTTACTAAGCTAACATATTTTCGACGAGCTGACATATCTTCGACAAATGTCCCAAGAGGGCATTTGATCGGCCATTTTCCACTTTATTTTCACTAAAAAGTGCGCAGGCCCACATATCCGCTCAGAATACGTCGTAAGGCGGGGGACCACTTCCCCTGGTACCTGACCTGCTTTTCATCGGTCGTTAGTCGAGTGGAAACTCTCCTCGCAGTCGATCAAATCCAAGTCCGTCATAAGCTGGGGGCCACTCCCCCGTGGGTCGACCCACGTCCACCATAAGGCGAGGGACTACTCCCCTTGCAAGCCGACGTATCTCCAAATCCGTTGTAAGGCGGTGAGCCACTCCCCCCGTGGGTCGACCCATGTCCGCCGTAAGGCGAAATGCCATTCTTCCCACGGGCCGCCGTATCTCTAAATCTGTCGTAAGGCAGGAGGCCACTCCCCGTGGGCCGACCCAAGTCTGCCGTAAGGTGGTGGGCCACTCCCCCAGCGGGTCAACGTATCTCCCAAGGTTTTAGGTATCGGTTTCGGAGAGGGTATCGCTCTGCCCAAAATTTAGGTTTCGGTATCGGTATCGCCCGTTTCGGCGGTATCGGAAGCAAGTTTCGGTATCGTCCGTATCGGTAGTTTTGTTTCGGTATCGGTATCGGTATCGGAGATATTTTATTGTATTTTCCTGTATTTTTGTATTATTTTGTATTTTCCTGTATTTTTGTATTTTTTTTGTATTTTATACTTTGCTGTATTTTACTGTATTTTCTTGTATTTAACAGTATTTTCCTGTATTTTATACTTTGTTGTATTGTCCTGTATTTCGGTATCGGAGATACTTTGCTGTATTTTTCTGTATTTTATGCATTTTCTTTATTTTTTATGTATTTTCATGTATTTTTCATGTATTTTTCTGTTCACATTACTCATTTGTAACAACAATTAACTAATTAATAGATATAAAAGAACAATAAATATTGATGAACCATAAATCTGCCTTCATAATACAAAAGCTAAATAAAATACATCAAAAGATACAAAAATGAAGAAAATAAATAAAAAGATACAAAAATCTCATTCGTAGTTCTCATCATCCGGCTGCTGTGCATGGTAGTATGGAGGATATGAATACTGCATCTGTTCCGGGCCTAAAAAAATTTCATCATGTTATCATATGCTGAGGGCCGGCTCTGCTCGATGAAAGGCGTGTCATGACTGCTGGACTGCTCAGTCACGTTCAGACCGTACCTGTATTGACTATCATAGTCAGCATAGACATCAGAGTGTCTGTACGGTGTGCAATAATCGCCTTGGCTTCCTGAGTATCCACCGGAATAAGATTCATATCCTCCATAATAATCAGAAGCGCGTTGATACCCTTGATATTCAGAGTGTCTACCGTAGGCATCGTCCCACAGTTCTTCACTGTGTTGCCTATCATGCTCTCTATACCCATGCGTATCATAAGTATGGTCTCCACGTCTCTCAGCAGGGCGAACGGATGCCGACGCACCACAACCTCCGTCTGTAGGACCTTGGTCATCGGGAGACGAACCATCATCGCTATCGTGCCGAGCCCGAGTGAGTGCCTTCTTTCGCTTGTACGTGATATTCGTAGGGGCGTGACTTGGCCGCGGCTGGTTGCTTCGTGTACGTTCTGCTTCCGCAAGCGCCTCGTCCAACCAAGGATTGTCTCTGTCATCGAGCACCCTGTCTTCTGTCTCCCTGGTCCATTCCTCCAATGGATCATCCTCGTGAAAAATCTGATCCAAATCGATCAGCTGGTGATCGGCCTTCTCGCTCCTTCTCGCATGTCTATGTCGCAGTCTCATATTATAATGCACATAGACCAGCCTTTTAAGGTGTTCCATTGTTAGCCTGTTCCTGGTCTTTGTGTGAATGAGGGAGAATGTGGTCCAGTTTCGTTCACAGTTGGACGACGAGACAGTTTGGCTCAACACACGCACATCTAATCGTGTAAGCGTTGGAGCTTGCTCTAACCCAACGCTTAGCCACCATTGAGCTGCAACAAGTTCCAGTGGTTAGAAAAGATGGACCGTTTTATGGGGAACATATAGAAATCTAAGATCCATATAGATACCTGGAGTGACCCTTGTTATCGCCATTTCCGCTTTAGCGGAGCCGAAATAACCAACTCTCATCTTATAGGCCTCCAGCTACAATTATCAATCATAATTTTAGAATGTGAACTGCTACATCGAATCATATATCAAAATAAAAATATCCGAATTTCATTTACCTCTCTGTCAATGTCAATTTGCTTCGAGATGTCTGGTTCAAGCCTCTCGATCACGCGTCTGAGTCCAACCAGTACATCGTTGTCGTTTGTTGCATTGGAGGAGTATTGAAAGCGAGGATTCAGAAAATAGTCTGCAGCATGAATATCTTGATGTAGCTGCTTATCCCATCTCTTGTCTATCATGTCCCCATCATTTTCTGTATCCCCTACCAACATTCTTCCGAATTTCCTCTTTGACACGGTCCATGGCCTCGTAGAGATACCCCATCTCGGCCTTATCATCGCTGTCGACCATTTGAAGAACCTTCACCAGGGGCTCAAATACGGCGATGACATTAGAGATACTCTGCCAGAATTCATCGCCGTGAATCAGATCGTACACGTTTCCAACCTCCCTATCTTTTGGTTTAAGCCTTGGAAAGTTATCAGACCAGTCCCTGGATGTGATCATTCTCCGCAGGTCATCTCGGTGCGCGTACAGAGAGTCCAAAGCAATGAAGTGGGTCGCAAATCTTGTTATCGCGGGCCGGATCAACTCTTTTCCACCCGTCTCTCTTCTCATCAAGCTGAGCACCCATCCTTTGTTGTATATGAATCCTGTTACCATCTGACTTTGTGTGACGATATTTTTGACTACTTCTTCTTTTGCCATGTCAGAAAATATCAAGTCGATACAATGCGCCGCACACGGGGTCCAATACAGATGCTGTCTCTTTCGCATCAGCAGCTGCCCAGCTGACTTGTAGTTTGCCCCGTTGTCGGTAACTACCTGGACTACTCTATGCTCCCCAATTAGTTCTACATATGTGTCCATAAGATCAAATATGTAAGGACCGTTCTGGAATTGGTTGGTTGCATCCACAGAGTCCAGGAACACCGTCCCGTGGGTCGAATACACAAGGAAGTTAATTATCTTCCTTCTGTTTTGTGTTGTCCAGCCATCGCACATCAGTGTGCAACCGTACTCATCCCACTGAACACGAAAAGTTTCTACATATTTTTTCATCTCTTCATACTCCATGTCCAAGTATGTGTGTGACAGCTCCCAAGCAGTGGGTGGAGCAACGCCACGTCCCGATTCCGCAATAGCATCCACCATGGGCCTGTAATATGGGCTATTGGTCACATTGTATGGGATGTGGTTGAAGTAGAAAAATTTGGCCATAGCTCGGCCGACATAGGCCTTGGCATTCTTCATGAAGGTATTCTTTATGGTTGATTGAGATTTACCCTTCTTCATTTGAGAAAAAGGGTCGGCACCGGGTCTGAGAGCGCCGGCTGGTCTACCGGTTGGCTGAACATCGCGAGCAGAACCGCACGCGAACATACCGGCCATTCGGGCGGCACGACTACCCGATCTGGCTAGCCCAGGGGCTCCAGACCCAGACGATCCTGCTCCCATCCTTCTGCCCTCACTTCTAATCTCTTCTTCGACAAGTTCTTGTCTACTTCTTCTAAGAGCTCTTCTAAGGTCCCTCGCCTCCTCGGTGTCATCCTCATCCTCATCTGAGTCATCTGATATTGCCTCCGTCTGCTTTGCCCTTATCTCCTCCTCTATCCTCTTCTTCTCAAACCTGGCATGTACCTTTTCGGTCTTCTTCTGAAATATGTGTGCTCTCATCTCTTCACGCACTTCTTTAGGTACCTCGGGGCATGTCAGCACATCACCGGTAATTCCTGCCAAGTGATCCTTAAGGCGAGACACGCCGCCATGCATTTCTTTCCGGCAATAGTTGCACCTTACTTGTCTATGGTTATCTGCGATCATTTTACAGTGAGCCCACCCAATATCCACCGTCTTCTCCTTTGGAGTTCTTCGAGACATGTTAATTACTGCACCATAAACCAAGGGTTACAATTAATCTTGAAAAGATTATTAACGTATTAGACTTAGATATAGTCGACGGTGTCACATAATCATGATTTGCGTCCTTGCGGTCCAGCGGAACACGGTCAGGGAATTGACTAAGCCAGGATCACTTATACCCAGTCTAGCTAGGTTGATCCAGCAAACTTAGCCAAGCACATTGAGCCGGATCATGGTCCATTGAAGGAAACTTATCATTCATATGTTTGCCATCAACTAAAAGACTTTTATTAAAACTAGTTAATCCTATCAACTAGTTGAATCCTAAAATTCGAATTTATTATGATTCGTTAATAACTTTTATTAGAGTCCTTATCAACTATAAAGTTTTATTTGTTTTAACGTGCTATCCTAATCATGTATTTGGATTTTAATAGATTCACAGTACAACAATTTAGAAGAATTTTAATGGCTAACCTAAGAGGCTTTCTTGAATTATCATATAATATGCAAGAAAATAGAATAATAACATAAATAATATGCAGATAAGCAACTTAAATATCACATAAATAATAACATGCAACTTAAAAATTTATCCCATAAATAATAACCTGCAATTTGTCATATATCTATTTTATTTTTATAACCAATCTGTTATAAGTTCTAACATATTTTTATTAGAAAATTTTAGTATTTTAAGTATTTCGTATTTACTATTATTTTTATAACCAATCCCTTAAGTACTATTATTAGAAAATTTTAGTATTTTAAGTTCTAACATATTTTTAGTATTTTAAGTAGTTAATTGATCATTAATTAATGTAGCTTCTCTTTTGTTTTTAGTATTTTTAGTATTTTAAACAAATATTTTTAGTATTTTTGTTTTATTATGTAGTGTCCGTATTTTTACTTATTTTTCTTTATTTCTTACGTATTTTACAGTATTTTCACGTATTTTTATATATTTATTTGTATCTGTTAAGTGTGTTCTCCATCTAGTATTTCCATTTATTTAACATTAATTTCTTGAGCATGTTTAAGTATTTTTTACTTTTTACTAATTTCATTGTTTATGTATTAATTTTTAGTATTTCTTTAGTAACTTTTATATGTTAGAAGGTAATAGAACTCAAAAGAGAGAGAGAGAGAGAATTTCATTGCTAAGAATAAGTCACCATAGCTAAGAGCCATGATGCTATATTTATATATCTCATAGTGGGGAGGCCAAAAGCCTCTAGGAGACCAAGGGTCCCCATTACTCTAAGTAATAGGGGCCTAATGAATGGGTAATGAAGGAGGGGAGGCCAAAGGCCTCCCTCATTCATAACACTCCCCCTTACACATTCATCACTTCGGTCTCAGCTACTGAGGCAAGGGGTGGATACTTCTGGATCCAGAGTAAGTGTGTTTGCCTCGTTAAAACCTTAGCTGTGGAAAACTCAGTGGGAAAACCCAACAGCTTAAGGAAAAAGAGTGCAACCCACATGTTACTCCCCCTGATCCGTACAAGCTTCAGGCTTGCAGGTCTTTCAACTGTCGCATACCAATGTTCTTTACAAGCTTTACAAAAGTACATTTAGGCAATGCCTTAGTAAAAAGATCAGCTAAGTTGTTGCATGACTGGATCTGTCGAACTTCAATCTGCTTGTCGTTCTTCTGCTCGTGCGTCCAGAAAAACTTGGGAGAAATGTGTTTTGTCCTGTCGCCTTTGATGTAGCCCTTCTGAAGCTGAGCAATGCATGCGGCGTTGTCTTCGAATAGGGCAGTAGGCTTCAGATCACTGGTCTTTAGGCCAGTGGATTGGAGGATGTGTTGGACGACGGAGCGTAGCCAAAAACATTCTCTGCTCGCCTCATGGATCGCGATGAGCTCTACATGGTTGGAAGATGTAGCAGTAGTGGTTTGTTTTACCGATCTCCAAGAGATAGCAGTACCTCCGTAGGTAAATACAAAACCTGTTTGAGATTTTGCCGTGTGCGGATCAGAGAGATAACCTGCATCAGCTTAACCAAACAATTTGGGGGAGGCACCTATCTGGTAGTAAAGTCCAAGATCAATGGAACCCTGAAGGTATCGCAGAAGATGCTTTACTCCGTTCCAGTGGCGCTTTGTGGGCGCAGCACTGTGTCTGGCTTGTAGATTAACTGTAAACGCTATATCGGGACGCGTACAGTTAGCCAGATATAGAAGTGCTCCAATGGCACTGAGGTAGGGTACTTCAGGACCCAGTATCTCCTCCCCCTCTTCCAGTGGCCGGAAGGGGTCCTTATGTACATCTAGTGATCTTACGACCATAGGAGTACCTAAAGGATGACATTTATCCATATGAAACTTGCGTAGAAGTTTCTTTGTATAATTAGATTGGTGTAATAGGATTCCACCTCTTAGGTGTTCTATCTGTAAGCCAAGACAATACTTTGTTTTGCCGAGGTCTTTCATTTCAAAAGTATGTTTAAGGCTTTCAGATATCTCTTTGATCTCTGCAGGAGGTCCTATGAGATTTAAGTCATCTACATATACAGCTATGATGACAAATCCTGTTCCCTTTCTTTTGATAAAGATACACGGGCAGACTTCGTTATTCGTGAATCCTTGCTGTGCAAGAAAATCACTTAGTCTGTTATACCACATCTTGCCCGATTGTTTTAGACCATATAATGATCTATGTAGCCTTACAGAGAATACGTCCCGAGGTATCTCTTTCATCTCTGGGGGTAGATTAAACCCATCAGGAAGTCTCATATAGATATTTTTATCTATATCGCCATATAGATATGCAGTCACAACGTCCATGAGCTGCATTTCTAGGCTTTCCAGAGAAGTTAGGCTGATTAAAAATCGGAAGGTGATCGAATCCATGACCGGGGAATACGTATCTTCGTAATCAATCCCCGGTCTTTGGGAAAATCCCTGGGCTACAAGGCGTGCCTTATATCGAACGATCACATTATTTTCATCTCTTTTTCTTATGAAAACCCACTTATATCCCACAGGTTTTACACCTACTGGTGTTTGGACTACTGGTCCAAAGACTTTGCGTTTCAAGAGTGAGTCCAGCTCTACTCTTATTGCCTCGTCCCACTTTGGCCAATCATCTCTGCGTTTACATTCCGCTAGAGATCGTGTTTCGACGTCATCGTCATATTCAGTGACGTGAACGGCAATATCGAACGCAAAATCGTCGTCGACGACTATGCTATTTTTGTCCAGTACTTCTCCAGTACGTACAAAATTTAATGATGTTTCTCCTATTGTTTCCTCTGCTGGGGAAATCAGGAGGGGAGAAGTAGCTGGTCTGAGCTCAGCATCCTGTGGAGGGATAATCTTAGTATCGCCAGGAGTCTTCCTCTTTCGAGGAACTTTATCTTTTGAACCTGGTGGGCGTCCTCTTTTCATTTGAGGTACAACCAATTCTGCTGCCGGTGGGCTGCATCCATCTATGGGGATGTCAATCCTAGCTGGCGTATTGGCAGCAGGGACGTGTGAACGGACAATCTTCTGGTTGTCCGTGAATTTATCCGGTAAAAGATGTACTGTATTCTGGATGTGAAGGATCTTCAGGATCTCATCTTCACACAGATTAGTACGCGGATCATATAGGGACAAAGACTTCTGGTCCCAACTAATGGTCTCAGAAGCTTCTGGCTTCTTAGACTGTGTGCCCAGTTTTGGAAAAAATTTCTCATTAAATTCACAGTCTGCAAAACGTGCCTTGAATGCGTCACCCGTCAGGGGTTCAAAGTATCTGATAATAGAGGGCGAATCAAAACCCAATATATATACCTAGACGACGCTGAGAACCCATTTTGGTCCTCTGCGGTGGTGCTATTGGGACATATACCGCACAACCAAACACTCTCAAATGAGAGATATCCGGAGGTGCGCCGTATGCTAGTTGCATCGGGGATAAAGTGTGACCTCCAGAGGGTCTTATCCTAATAAGTGATGCGGCATATAAAATAGCATGCCCCCAAGCATCCACAGGCAACTGGGATTGCATAAGCAATGGACGTGCAATCCATTGGAGTCTCTTTATAAGAGCCTCAGCTAATCCGTTTTGGGTGTGAACATGTGCTACCGGATGTTCAACTTCAATACCCGTTGCCCGGCAATAGTCTTCGAAGACTTGTGAAGTAAATTCTCCCTCATTATCAAGACGTAGTTTCTTGATTTGGTTATCGGGGAAATGAGCACGCAACCTTATTATTTGTGCCAATAGCTTTGGAAAAGCTAGGTTGCGGGTGGACAAGAGGCACACATAAGACCATTTGGTCGATGCATCAATCAGTACCATGAAGTACCGAAATGGACCACTTGCAGGGTGAATAGGCCCGCAAATATCACCATGAATTCTCTCAAGGAAGCCAGGAGACTCTAATCCCACTTTCAGGAGGGATGGTCTCGTTATAAGTTTTCCCTTGAAACAAGGGAGACTTGGAAATTCACCCTTTTGAAGAATCTTCAGGTTCTTCAATTTGTGTCCACGGGATTCAGAGATGATGCGTCGCATCATTGCTGTTCCAGGGTGACCAAGTCTATTGTGCCAGAGTTCGAACTCTGTCAATGATTGGCACGTCTGGTGCTCAGTCATATTGGCTTCTATTGGTTGAATGTATGTTTGGTAGAGACCCGACGGGAGTCCCTTGAATCGTTCGCAGATGATCTTCCGGTCATCTTTCTGACGAGTTACATACAGATATTCAACCGTATTTTCATCTCTGGTTTCTAAGTGGTATCCGTTTAAACGGAAATCCTTGAAACTTACGAGATTCCTATTTGATTTAGGAGAGAATAATGCATTTTTTATTTGAAGTCTTGTGTTATTTGGGAGCAATATAATTGCTTCACCAGATCCTTCGATTATTTTGGACAGTCCTGAAATTGTGATAACAGGACCGTCATATTTATTTACGCTATTAAAATAGCAATGATCGCGAAGGATTGTGTGCGCTGAGGCACTGTCCACTGGGCACTCAGACATCATCTATATAAGCAAAAACGAAATTTTATTTGAGCGAAAATGTAAACATTCATTCGAAAATAAAAGTTCGTACTTAAGCAAATAAAGATGAAGATACATTTAATTCTAAAAAGCATAGATAAATGATGATGCTCAATCTAGCAGATCGTCGTTCTCGAAGTCTTTAGCAGTAAAGACTGTTGGCGGCTGTACACCTGCCAAGTTTGTTTCAGGTCGAGACTTCTGGCTCGCCTGGTATAGATCCTGTAGGTGGCGAGGAGTGCGGCAGTTTCTGGACCAATGGCCAGTCATGCCGCATCTATGGCATTTGTCCTCCCAGGTCTTCTTTGGAAGTGACACGTGCTTGGTGTCCTTTCGCTTCCAAGTGAAGTTTCTTTTCCCTTTATTGTTTTTGTTTGTCTGGGGAGCTGCACATCTTGGTTGCTTCATTACCGCTTTCCCTTTAGTATTTTTAGTCTTCCTCTTGTTTTTCCACTTCTGGGGAGAAACGTGGTGGGCTTCAGGGATAGGGGCAGTGCCAGCTGGACGTAAGTTATGAGTTACTAGCAGTAAATCTCGATTCTGCTCTGCTCTAAGTAGGCATGAGATCAGATCGGAGAATCTCGTGAAGTTGCGTTCACGATACTGCTGCATGAGGATTGCATCTTTCTCGTGAAACGAGGTAAATGTTTTTTCCAACATGCGCTGTTCTGTCACTTCTTCACCGCACAACTTCAGGCGTGAGGTGATGTTATGAAGTGCAGAATTATACTCAGCGACGGACTTATAGTCCTGAAGTCTGAGGTTTTCCCACTCATAACTGGCACGGGGTAATATAACATCAATTTGATGTTTATACCGTGCTTCCAGTGCTGTCCACAGGTCCTTCGGGTCCTCAACCGTTAAGTATTCGGCCTTTAAGGTCCGATCTATATGCTTCCTAATGTAGATTATGGCTTTCGCCTTATCTACATCGGATACAGTGGGTGTGGGGCTGCTGCTAGCTGTAGCAGGAGCTTCGGCCGCTGCTGGGGCCGAGGAAGGAGCCAAAATGGACCCAAGGAGGGCCATTGAACGCAAGTGGAACTTCAGGTCCACTCGCCAACTCAGGTAATTTGTCCCTGCAGAATCGAGGACCTCGAAATCGACGCTTGCCAATTTTGCCATTTATCTACGTATTTTAAAATGAGCATGAATTAATTAAAATTCAAAAATTCATGCATAAAGAAATAAACAAGTAAAAATGCGGGGATCGGCCAGATACCCAAAATAGTACACAGTCCAAAGTTCGTTTAAAGTCCATAATAGAAAAAAAAATAATACAACTTTGGAAACCCAAACTGAACTGGGTCCATATATCTCCGTCTTCATATGCTGTTGCATCGAGCTTTGGCTTACACAGTCATGAATCGACTCCTTGCGGTCCAGCGGACGCGGCCAGGGAATTGACTAAGCCAGGACCACTTGTTACCCAGTCAAGCTAGGTTGGTCCAGCAAACTTAGCCAAGCACATTGACCGACATCATGATCCATTGAAGGAGTTTTCATCAATTATATGTGCTGTTGCATCGAGCTATGGCTTTAAAATACAAATTTCCTCACTTACAAATTCTCTCAAAAGAAAATAAAAGTGCAAGGAAAGTAAATAGGTATACAATGACCGATCCCGAAAAACACATTTTTACTGATTTAAACATCCACACAGTTCTAAATATGCTACGGGCATAAAAGTAAACAACCACGCATATATCTCAAGCAACACATATGGTAAGGGAAACTAGAAAATATAAATATCTTGTAGACCACGTGGAAACGTCATACACCGTTAGGTTAGTTGACTAACGGCAGAGCGGTCTCAGGATCTTTAAGATAATTATATTTTGAAAAATAGAGTCCTAGTAAACCATAGGTTATAATATGCAAGAGGGATGTTTAAAACAATTTGTCAACATGGAATATATCAATTAATTGAGATTTTACATAGAGGAGATTACCTTTAAGTAATTGTATTAACAAAACTTTTAGCCTAATAAGTCAATTCAATATGTGGACTTCAGGCACATTAGAAAAAATTTTAGTTTAATTTTTAAGTGTGCAATTGGATTTACTGGGCTTCTGGCCCAATTGGGAAAACCAAACTAATAATTAAGCTGAATGGTGCTACAGGCCCATAAAACTTATATTCATGTATAATCTGAGCTTCAGGCCCAATAAACAGTCCAACTACAATAATAATAAAAAATATAAGGAATATTAATCTTAAGCCCTAAATTAAATTTTTAATTTATTTGTTAGGGGATATGGAGAGTCCCCAATCAAAATCCAAAAATTTATGCATGTACATCGAAACCTCCGTTGTGTCATAGGTTTTACGGCCAGACAAGCTCACGGGTACAATGTGGTACTGCCCAAATGGTGCTGGTGGCAGAATTAGCACACAAGCAGGGACTATTGTCAAATGATCAAGCATCCTTTGGACCATTGTCAAATTATACAGTTATCATTTGTGCGCACACTTATGCAATGATTCAAACATCAGTTGTGTGTGTGCATGCACATGGGCTCGTGCGAACCTTGATACAGAAAGCATCTGACAGAAACTTTTTGGGTTGTATATAATTCATAAATGCCATATATGAATATATTCATTCTGTGGTTGTCAAGTTATTGCTATGACGTATCAGGTTTTATTTATAATACTGTTTGTGCTTATGTCTATAGGAAACATTGTTAGTTAGGACAATGTTGAGAAAATATATACAGTGCTATGTTTCACTATATGCTTTATAGTATTGTTTAAAAAGCTTACATGAACCAAAGGATGCAAGCAGCATGTACAAAAGCAAACAAAAGTGCAAGCTACCTGTAATGTTTGTTTTTGTTTTATATTGATTATCAAATTGCCATAGATTTATACATGCCTATAGAATAAGCTTTGTACAATCATAGTTATCAATATATTGTAATTTTCTACGGTTCAAAAGAGATTACCTCTAGATCAAAGATCTAGGGACGATTGTAAAAAGCGAAGATCCGTAGAAAGAAAAATCCACGCTCCTAATACGCCAAAAAGGATCGCCGCAATGGTTCGCCGCAACAATAGATTCCTTCGCGCGTAGAGGTTTAATTTGGTGGGGATTTTAGGATTGGTTTCTTTCTCATGGAAGAACACGTGCTGATAACGTGTTAGAAGGTAATAGAACTCAAGAGAGAGAGAGAGAGAGAATTTCATTGCTAAGAATAAGTCACCATGCTAAGAGCCATGGTGCTCTATTTATATATCTCATAGTGGGGAGGCCAAAAGCCTCTAGGAGACCAAGGGTCCCCATTACTCTAAGTAATGGGGGCCTAATGAATGGGTAATGAAGGAGGGGAGGCCAAAGGCCTCCCTCATTCATAACATTATACTATTTATTAGATTCTTTAGTATGTTTTAGTATTTTAGAACCTACTATTTATTACTATTTATTGGTATTTTTATTAGGATCTCTGTAGTATAAGGACTTAAGTACCTAGTATTTTCTGCAGATACTTCCTTAACTTCTATTAGTATTTATTAGTTTTTTTAAAATTAGCTTTGTTATAGTGTGCGACCCTAATCCGGTTTTTTGACCCGAACTGAAGAGCTTGCGGTGCGACATTTAATGAGGAAATTTTCAGGGCTATGTGGTGACATTTGACCCGACCCTAATCCGGTATTTTTTGTATATTTATTATGTGGTTTTTGTATTTTTCGTATTTATTTTGTATTTTAAATAATTTTTCGGTATTTATTTTGTATTTTAAATAATTTTTCGGTATTTATTTTGTATTTTAAATGATTTTTCGGTATTTATTTTGTATTTTAAATGATTTTTCGGTATTTATTTTGTATTTTAAATAATTTTTCGGTATTTATTTTGTACTTTAAATGATTTTTCCGCATTTATTTTGTACTTTAAACAATTTTTCCTTATTTATTTTGTATTTTAAACAATTTTTCCGTATTTATTTTTTTCTTTAAACAATTTTTCCGTATTTATTACGTATTTTCCGTATTTTTGCGTATTTTTGCGTATTTCTTACGTATTTTGCATAATTTTACAGTATATATATTTATTTATTTGTATTTTAAAAAATCAAAACACGCATTGCTTAATAAGTCCCGTATTTCTATTTATTTACCAGTATGCCATTCTATCTCTGTTAAGTGTGTTCTCTATTACTGGCAAACTTGTAATTATGATGAACACAAAAGGGTAGATTGGTAATTGAGCCAACCACAGTATCTCCAACAGTTAACATATCCCCCTTAAAGTTCCGTTTATTTACAAATATGCCATTATACTTGCATTATTAGGTTTTTGTCTAATGGTAAACTTGTAAATACACCTGTTTAGCATGGGTAAGGTCGTAATTTTCTTATAATTAGAGAAACTTACTTTTTAACAGTGCGGAGGTGAAATTTTTTCTTCAGCGCTTCGAAAATCTAAAAACTCTCCCGCTGCGAACCCTCGACGGCGAAACCCTAGCGACGGCTTCTCTCAACGACTGCTCCTCGCGCTGTCGTCTTCGGCCAGCGTCGCCTTCTCCTCGAGGCTCCGACTTCTCCTCCGACTTCTCCTCCACGCGTCGAAACCCTCGCGTCCTCTCCCAGGCTCGTGAATCAGCGGCGACGAGACTCCGATTTCTTCGCGGCTTCGACTTCTTGACTTCTTCGCTGCCTCTTCACTGGCTTCGACTCGACTCAGCGGCACATCGAATTTTGGGTTACGTACTTAGGGTCTCTCCCTCCGAAGGCAACGCGACAAGTGGGCTACGAAATTAGGGCTTCTGCTCGAGGGTTTATGCTTGCTGAGGTAACCATCTGAATCTCCCCTCCCCTCCTTCCTTTTATAATTGAATGAACCCCCCGTGATTGAACAATAACCCACCCCGTGAATGAACAATAACCCACCCCGTGAGTTAGGTGGTCCTGTTCATTCACGGGGATTATTCTGTTGGGAGATTCGCTAGGGTTTTGTGATAGGGTTTAGGTTGCGGCGTGTTTGTTTCTCCTCTTCTTTTTTTACCTTTTCTGACCGATACACAAGGGTTTCGGCCAGTTTCGCCCGAAACTGGGCGAAACTGGCCGAAACCGTTGGGTATCGGACGATACCGATTTTGAGAGGCGGTATCGGACCGGTATGGGGCGGTACCGGTCCGATACGCCCGATACCGCTAGGTATCGGGCGATACCTCATACCGTGGTATCTCCAAGTCCGTCGTAAGGCGGGAGGCTACTCCCCCGCGAGTCGACGTATTATTGCCCTTAGCCGACCTCGCGAGCCGACCTAATTATGCGACGGGAGTCACTTCTCTTTCATGTATGCCACATCATCTAACCTCAACCTTTGCAGCGGTTGAGCTCGGGAGATGAGAACTATTGTTACAATAATTATGGATTGCCTTCATGGCCATTAATCCAACAATTATGGCATGCGTTCATGGCGGCCGTTTTCTTCACCAATGATCACCATTACTCCAATCAATATCTCCTCATCAATGCCTCCTCATCAATGTCGACAATAAAGCATCATTATTGTCCTGAACGTTACGATGCAATGGTCCACCTATAAGAACTCATGGAGGCAACGGGAGAAGATGGACGATCTTCTAGATTCTACATTGAGGTAGACTAATACTCAATATCGGTTCCATCTGCTTCATATTTCCTACATAACTCGGCTAGAGAACTAGCGGACGACCTACCAACAGGTCGGACATAGTTCCATCGAGTCTCTTCGAGTTATCCACTGACTTAAGTATCGGAGGGGATTAGGTCGGATTCCAGATCCGGTCCCTTCCTAAGTTGCAGATAGCTTGGAAATAGCGCAAACCCGATGCCCATAGCTCAGATCAAGGTCAAGTCATCTCGGGGTCAGCTCACCTAATCGCCAATTGTCTGTGCACCCCAGCTATTGCTACCGGAGGTCTCAATGACATACCTTCATCTCTGATATGCGGATTTATTCCGAAATAAGAACAACTTCAGTTCTCAAAAATAACAAATAAGAAATTTCCAAGAAGTTTTAGAGAGGACAAGTTTTTGGTGTGTCACAAAATAGAGGAGAAAGCCTCTAATTATAGTGTTATAAACATGTAACCCATAAGATTTGCAATAATACAAATTATTAAATTGGGGAATTAATTCAAATCAATGCATTTCAGTTTTTATTCTTCTCATCATTAAGAAATTAAGAAATTGTAACTGAAAATTAATTCAAAAATTGAATTCAAAATTTAAATATCAAATTCATGGAGAGAGAGGCTTTTGAATACCTCTAATTCCAACACCAGGGAATTTAAAAAATTAATGGCAATATGAATTTTTATCGATGTTTGTGATTGACCATTGTTTTTTTATTATTAGGTGTGATTTGGTGATCATAGCAAATGGAAAGACAGAGAAGCTTGCTTCTGGGTTATTGAAACCTTTCCTTCCCCATCTGAAGACCGCCCAGGATCAGATTGCAAAGGGCGGATATTCTATTACTCTAGAACCCGACCCTGCAACCGATGCATTCTGGTTCACCAAAAATACCGTTGAAAGGTCAGTGATCCTCTTCATTTATTTTTATTTTTCATTCTTACATCTTGAGTGTCCATATTATTTCAATCTCTTTTATTTATTTATTTATTTATAGCTTGGATTGTTTTCAAGCAATTGATACCGGAATGCATTGTTTCGTTTAGGTTTGTTCGCTTTGTGAGTACACCAGAAGTACTGGAACGAGTTGCTACCATAGAGTCAGAGATCTTGCAGATCCATGATGCAATTATCATTCAGGGCAATGAAAGTCTCGGCTTTAGCACAGTAAGTGCTTGCATTTTTTTATTTTGGTTAATTTATACATTTGCAGTAACATGATTTGTCTATTGCCACTTGTCAGTTGGAAGACCATCAAACTAAATCCACGCGGCATATTGAAGGTACACAATTTCAGCATGCTTTTTCTAAGTTCTCATTCCAGTTTATTTTCATGTCGTGTGCTAAGCTGGTTTCTTTATATCTAATTTGTTTGTCTTCATCAAGTCTCTTTTATATGAGAAGGTTGACCCTATATAATCAGAGCTCTTATTTTCCATTGTCATCAATAGTGGTTAGATAATGCAATTTGAGTTTACCTGGGATTTTTCAGTTATGGCCACAATGATATAGAAGTTGAAATTTTGTTTGCAACAAATAGACAACATTGCACTTACTGGAAAGTATTTTTGTAGTCCTTTGATTAAACCTCTCGGAGAGTATTTCACTAATTCATCTAGTAATAATATCAGTTATCTCTAGGGGGGGAAACCGTAGCCGGGATATGTGTATCCATAGTCTGAAGTATTAATTAACTTATCACATTCGAATTGATGGACTTATTCTGGACGCATTAAATTATTGAGATTATTGTGGCTCATGGCAGGCAGCAAGCCCGTGTTTGATGCAGATGCAGAAAAGGCTATAGTTCTTTATAAGGTTTATATGCTTAGGTATCATTTCAAACTACATAATTTATAGTTATGAGCTTGTTTGAATGCTATTTATTTTGATTAATGGCAGCCTGGGTTGCAGTCAAATCCTCCAGAGTCAAATGGATCCGATATGCAGGAGGAGAATTCAAAGTATGTCAAAGTGAAATGCATTCTGTAAACTTTTTTATTACTAATACCCCACAGTTAGATATTTAAAACTAGAGTGTTATCTCTTCTACTTTGTATACCAGATGGATGTAGGATTTGACACCTTACAATTAAGGGAATTAGCGGTAAATAAATCAATATTGTATTAGATGGTAACAAACTTTAATGTTTTCGCTTAGAAACCTAATTATATTTAAGTAGTGGTAAGATAGACATGTTGATTCTCCGCATTTTTCTACCCATTTGAAGGCTCAATGCAAAGAGAATAAAGTGCTGAAATGTGCATGCACATGCGCCCGCCAATACACACAATTTATATGGATATTTCCTATAATGTTTTGCTGTTACAGTTTCAACAGATAACATTCCCCTAAAATAATTATGAGCATTTAATCGCATACTGTTTTTAATGTATAATTTTCTTTCATGCAGAGTTCAACTCTTGAGAGTGCTTGAGACCCGCATGATTGTGTTACAGAAAGAACAGGGAATGGCGTTTGCACGTGCAGTAGCAGCAGGCTTTGACATGGATCACATGTCAATTTTAATACTTTTTGCTGAGTGTTTTGGTGCCTCGAGATTGAAGTAAGTTGCATGTCTTTTACAAAGATGTTTGAAGATTGTTATGGAGAAATTTCTTCTCATTTTGTCTTCATCTTCAGTCATTCACTGGTACTTTTGCTTGTATGCATTAAAATCTGAATTGCTTGCAAAGGTTATAAAAACTTTTATGATGCTTTAAAAAATAAGTAGGATCGTGTTAGTTAAAAATGATTAAGATAGCCCTGCAACTCCGGTAAGTAACAGAAATTCACTTAGGGTTAAATTTAAGTGTAATCTTTTCCCATGGTACCTTTCTACTTAATTTCAGTTCTACTTAATTGCTATGAGAACAGGGAAGCATGCTTAAGGTTTATGGAATTATGGAAGGTAAAACATGAAACTGGACAATGGATTGAAGTTGAAGCTTCAGAAGCAATGTCTACCCGCTCTGGATTTTCTCCATTTAATGCTTCAGGCATTGTACTTGCTGGGGATGCAAGAAAACAGAAAGAATTTGGGGAAGCATCACCTGCATCTGGTGGTGACTTGGGCATAGAGAGCAATGGAAATGATGTTACGGAGGATCATAGCAGTGGTAAGTAATTTTGAATTTTGATGCGACCATACTTAGAAACTTGGCAACTGAATAGAACAGTTTAATTTGAGTTGATGTACAGCATATTCATAGTCTGACGTTAAGACTTTCCTTTCCTATTTACTGCAGAGTTCATTTTATTTCAAAACGAATTTTGATCTCTAAAATTTAACCTCTTCCGCTGAATCTTTCATTTTCTGTTTTTATATTATAAATTATAGCTTCTAACTCTGGTGGGATAAAACTTCCTGAACTATAGCATTTCAGCTTTTTATGACTTTTTTTAAATTCACATTACTATTATTCGGATTACTGTTGTTGTTACTGCTATTTAATATTAGTGTTATTATTTAGATTTGTAGTTGCCAAGCTGCGCCTCAAGAAGTCTTCATGTTTTTATCTAGTTTATGCCATGAAAAGGCCTTTTCTAATAACCTTTGTGAATTTTAGCATTTCCTTTCAGAAGTACTCCAAATTTTTTGAGAAGAGCTCCTTAGACATGCACACACATAGATGCTCCTACTAGACACGTCAATTGCTCTGGCTAATACCTGTTGTTTACTGAAATCCATTTTTGTTGTCTTTTTTTTTGTTCCTAATAAATTTAAATACGTATTGCTATTTATTTTTCTTAATGATTTTACCAGATACAAGATTTCCTTCAGATCATCAGGTGCCACCAGGACCACTCAAGTATTTCCAAGGTCAATTTCAATGCCCCACGTTCCCAGCATGGGCTATGCATCCTCCATCAGGTTCAGCTGTATTTCAACCATATCCAATGCAAGGCATGCCTTACTATCAGAATTATCCAGGAAGTGGTCCGTTTTACCCACCCCTGTATCCCTCTGCGGAGGTTCCTAGATTCAATACACATCAACGGGTAGGGAGAAGGCAATCCATGAACAGTAAAGATACTGATGTATATCCGGAAATCTGGGAAGACGATGTGGACCGAAGTTTGTCAGAGTCTGATAAAGGAACATCTCATGGTCATAAATCACATAAACGAGGTGGTCAATCAGGGAAAAAGAAAGATGGTGTGGTTGTCATCAGAAACATAAATTATGTCACATCAAAGAAACATGGTAAATCATGTGGTGAATCACAATCAGCTTCTAACTCTGATACTGAAGATGAAAGTGAGGATTTTCATTCTGATACTGCAGAAAGAAAGCATGAGAAATCTTCCAGGTCATCAAAGAAGAATGATGATCGCAAGAAAACTTCAGAAACATCAAATGCACGTGACGGAGACGAGGTGGTTTATGATAACGATGCAGATTCTGGAAACTGGCAAGCATTTCAGAGTTTCTTACTGAGAGCTGAAGAAAAGATAACAAGCACCACTGATGGAGACATTATTGCTGGTGAGAGAGAGCCGTCAATAAAAAGAAGGCAGAATTTCATTGAAGCTGAACCTATCCTTAACCCCCAACGAGATTTTGGTAATAATCATGAAGCAAGGAACCTGGGAATTGATTCAGCAAATGGAAAAGGAAGCCGGACAAGGAAGTTAGCTTCAAATGATGAATTATTAACATCAAACGAAGGAAGGGGTTTGAGGGAAATCCATGTAGATGCACAATTTATTGAAGTAGAAGGTGGTGGTGGAGGACATCGAAGGGTGACTACGGATGATTTCATGACATATGATGGGCTACAAAATCAAATAAGCAGCAAGACTTCGTCAGATCCACTTGCTGATGGGTATGACTATGGGCATCCAAGCAATAAGGAGAAGAGTTCATATGTCGCAACTGACGAGTCCTTCATCGTTCCCTTTAGGTCAGGTTCAACAGACCTACTTGAAATAGACAACAGAACTGCTATCGACATGGACTCAGAGATCCCCCTATCTCTTACGCGAAAAGAGGATTCCTCCAGTAATGCCAATAACCAGCTAACTTATGAACCGGATGATCTCACCATGTTGCCTGAGCGTGCATTTGAGAGTGATTATATTGGTTATGACCCGGCTATGGATTATGACATAGAGATGCCCGTTGAGGTTTCTGTCAAGCAAGAAACCAAAGATGAAGAAGACGTCTCAACAATCACCAATGAAGAATTGAAGAAATCTGACAAGGAGAAGAAGTCAAAAGTCCCACATGATGGACTTGAGAAAAGAAGGAGAGATGCAATGGCGAGGAGAGGAGTGTCCTCAATGTCAAACCCCTTGACCGAAGCACAAAAACGTGCAGAGAAGCTGAGAGCCTACAAAGTTGATCTTCAGAAAGTAAAGAAAGCGAATGTACATCTCTTATCATCTATCTTATGCAAATGTCTAGATGTTTTTCTTGGGAGAATCTCTTTGGTGCTTAAAACTTAAAAGGAGTAGTAAAGCCATATTTATCAATGATTGAGCTAAAATTTGGCTTGTTTGGGGAAAAGATGAAGTGATAAATCTCCATGATAGCATGAAAAGTTGGCTTATTATTTGAATGACCACGTACAAATAAGCGAAATTCTATTATATTGAAGTGTCAAGTATCACTTTATTGCTAACTACCTCAGTGATTACTCAAGATAAATAGCTTTTTATTAAATTCTTACCATCCAATGGAAGCTTAATATCATATCAACTAAAACAAAGTATACCTAAAAATGCTTATAGTTTGCATTTGCTTGTTATGATAGTAACCGTCAATAGCGTTAGTAGTGCTTCAGCTAATTTAGAAATATTGTCCATCATACCATCAGTTATCTGTAATTCTGGATTATCCTTTTCCTGTAAGATAATTCCTGTCGTCAATAGAAAATGGAATGATGAAGTTTAACTTTTGAAATATCAAATATGAATGTACGTATCGTCTTTCCGTAGAATTTCTAATAATAAAAGTTGATTAAAACCAAGCATATGAAACAAATTTGGCAAAATGTTACAAATATGCTTCAGTTATAGTGTCAGTTTTATTAGGTTGCATAATTTGATCTAACCATATTATTCCCCACTTGCAGGAGGAGGAAGAAAGGAAGCGATTGGAAGCTTTGAAAATCCAACGACAAAAAAGAATAGCTGCAAGAAATAATTCAAATTCTGTTCAATCACCGTTAGCAACAAAGCAGGCAAGAAGTGGATTTCCATCAAAGGTTTCTCCTAGCTCTGTCAAAGGATCCAAGTTCAGTGATTCAGAGCTAGGATCAAATTCGTCTCTACAAAAGTTACCCATCGGGAGAGGTTCAATTGGGCCTAATGATTCTCAGAAAAGCACTAAGACAGGTAGAGTAAATGGAACTTCTAATGGGTTAACTAAGTCAGTGTCATCGTTGCCTGATCTAAAGAATGAGACTAATGTTCTCATACCCAAAGCAAAGACACCTGCTACTCGTAATAAAAGGCTTTCTGATTCCAATGTGAAAAATGTTCTACATTCTTCACAGAAGTCGGTAGCTGCTGATCAAATACCTAATAGAACCAGTGCCAATGGGCCTCAGATGAAGAATATCTCTGCAATAGTGCAACTGGACAAAACCAAGTCTGCTACTCTCCCAGAGCTGAAGATTAGGACACCAAGAGGCCATTTGGATACAATCCAGAATAGGTCAGTTACAGAAGACATATTGCAAGAAGGGCCCATGAGTACTCAATCATCCGGAAGTGTCCAGGAAAATGATAATACTGAGAATCCCATCGGGGCTAGAAACAGTGATGACAATCTAGTAATTGAGAAGACTGTGGTGATGCTTGAAAATGAAACGATCACTGGTCCTGCTTTTAAGGCATCAGAAGGGCTGATAGGAGCACTTGATGAGGCGAAAGAGAAGGCTGGACCTGCTTCCGAATATGTGGCTATTCGTGCTCCACCATCGCCCATTACTGTCGGGGAGGCAGAGGATTCAAGTCAGCATAAGCCTGGTGAACATCTAGATTGCTACGAGGTATATTCCAGAAGCTACTTTAATTTATAGTTCCATTTTGTTATATAATTCTTTATGCACTTCATTTGGCTTTGGCTTTGTGCCACATCTTAGAGCAGACTGCATTGTTTCTTATAACAATGCGTGTCATCTTCCCCTCCTTGACTCCTAATCCAGACGAATCTCTGGAGGGTTGCTCCTTCGTTGCATGAGCATGACCACATAACCAACCAATAAGGTAGTTGTTGAGATATAATGTGTTAGGGAGTTTTATGTAAAAAGGGATCAAGGGAGTTTATGTAAAATTTTAAACATAATACTATAAATAATAGATTTTAAGGAGATGAGAACAAAACTAATTCTTATCTATCTTTATTCTAAAGTTATGTTTCCGATTTCTTCATGGTATCTGAGGCTTAGACCCTAAACTCTAGTTTTCTCAAAAATACTGTTCATCAGCCCTTCAAATCAAAACCATAACTTAAACTCCGATTCGATCTCGTCATCGCTGCTAACAGCATGATCTGACCTTGTCATCGCCATGTGCATCTTTTGATGTTGCCGACGTTGCCTGAAGATAGATCGGATTTCGTCGTCACCGTATATGCCATATTTAAGGTTGACGTTGCTGTCTGAGGCCAGATCCGAGGTTGCCATTGTTACATGATGCTAGCTTTGAGGTTGTCATTACATCCCGAGGCCAAATCTGAGGTTATCATTAATGCCCGAGGCCAGATCCAAGGGCGCCATCGCTACATAATGCCAACTCTGAGACCGTCATCACCGCCTGAAGCCAGTCCGGAGGTTGTTGATGTTGTTCAAGGTCATCTTTGATGTCAACATCGCCACTGAACTCGCCGTTATTGCCTGATACCATATCTAATGTTGTTGTCGAAGCCCAAGGCTCGGTGCATTGCTACCATTGTAGCTTAATCTGATTTGATGATCTTTATTCATTGCAACCGCTCTTTGACCCCTTTGGTCTTTTACTGCTGCTGCTGCTTCTCCTCTTTATTTCAACAACTTTCAGTCCTACTCTCCTCTCTTTCCTCTTTTATTCCTTATTTTTAGATTCACAGGTATAAACAGTGACCCAAATTTGTTAAAAAATTGTGGGGGTATACTTTAACCGTATATAGTAAAGAAATCTTTTGCTTTTTCTCATGTATTAGAGAGTACCAGTGAATGATATCCGGCGGTTTGGTTGAGTTATATGACATTTGAAATTTAGCAAATTTCTTTTGTTCATTAGACTATTCACATGACATGACTTAACTGATCATCGAAAATTTCTCTCTCTTTTAAAAACATCAACTTTTTCAAGTAATTCAATGTTCATGTTTATACACGTGGAATATTCTTAGCATTCACAAGATGATGTTTTCAAGCTCATTAGATTCATTTAATTTTAAAATAGCCTTATCAAGTTTTTATAATTATTTATTATCTCTTTTTAGACTTGAATGCATTTTTCTAACATGTATTTTTTGGCAAGCATTTCAAATTCACGCAACATGTCAACATATTTATTATGCAACATATCATAAGAAGGATTTACCTTATCACCAGAAGTTTCAAAGAGTCATGTTTTGCCCTGAGACAAAGGTATGCATTTGCATCATCCTTGGATGTAGTACTCTTTGACTTGTCATCATGATAGATTCGGGCACTGTTTTATTAGTTTTAGGCCCGTTAGGGGCATTTGGGCCTTTTTGTCATATTTTATTATTTTAGGGGGGTATGTGCAATTAATAAAATTATTATAAAAGGGGAAGGAGGCCGTCCGGCCCTAGGTAGGCTTGATTTTGATTATTTTGATATTCTTGAGGGAGAGTTTCTCGTTCTACGGGAGCGGATGTCCTACAATCGGCGTCTTGGAAGGGAGGTTATCCCTTTAATTGTAATCAATTTATCCCTTTTATTTTCAGTTTTGAGCAATAAAAATCATATCTTTTCTAGTTCCTACCAATTTAGTATTAGAGCACGTCGATCCATGGTGGTGGCAACGAGATTCAAAGATCGCATCGACGTGGTGGAGGAAAAATTCAATGGGGAGATTGATGGCATAAAGAAAATCCTAGCGAAGCAAGGAGAAGCCCTTGATGTCCTCATGCAAGGCGAAGCCCTTGATGTCCTCATGAAGCAAGGCGAAGCCCTAACAAAGTTGGTGGAAGATCAATGGAAACGAGGAGAAGCCCTAGAGCGCTTCATGCAACAATTTGTGGCGGCTAATCAATCCAAAGGTGGCGAAAACCCTAATCAAGCAAAAAGGCGTTACCTTTGGATAAGGATAAAGAGAAGATGAAGGATATCGGGGAGCGTCTTCTTCCCGACGTCGACTATTACTTCGAAGAGGACGAGGAGGAGACCCTGATGGACGGTAGTGACTCGGGAAACCTTAGAAGGCCAAGCCATGACCTGAAAGGACGTTCGGCGGCAACCTCTGGGTTTCGCCCCTGCAGAAGACACGACAGTGGCCGGCGGCCCTTGTAAAACCCCCCAGTGGGTCTGCAGGGGCGACATCCCCTACCGAAGTCCCAGCAGGGGCTACCGGCCCCTGCAGAACCCCCCGGGGGTTCGGCAGGGGGCACCAGCCCCTGGCAGAGCCCCCCACAGGGGATTTGCAGGGGGCGTCGGCCCCTGCAGAGGCCCCATCAAGGGTTGTTGCCCCTGGCAGAGCCCCCATACGGCCTCTACGGGTGGCGACGGCCCCTTTCGGGCACATGACAGCCCCAAGGAGGTTTTCTGGGACTGTTTTAGCGACGTTCGGATCCAAACCAGCGCAGATTTGAGCATCCATGAGGGCGATGAGGATCCTGAGGTCCTCCGACGATGCATTACGACGACGACGACTCTTAAGAGTATCTGTGGAAGTCCAGCGACGATGAGTTTCGAGAGCACCACGGCCCTCGACCTGATACACATACACGACGACGACCCCCTCCGACTTATGAGGAGTATCCAGGAGACTACATTGAAGAAGAGGACACAGAACAGTATGATCAGGGCTTCTATGACGACGTCGATGACTGGGAAGACAACAGAGGCCGAGGAAGGGGTCCAAGGGGAGGCTATGGAGATATGGATGGAGAGCCACAGAGAGGATTTGAGCGGCACTGGGAGAGGTGTCATCATTACCATCAGCTCAGGCATATAGGCGGATGAGTAGACCAGGGGACCTTCGTGGTGAACAGGTTACGGAAACTAAAGATGCACGTGTTTGAGGGATAGGATCATGTGGCATGGAATTACAGGGCAGAGAGATTTTTTAGGGTGTTCATCATGACGGAGGAGCAGAAGCTGGAGGCAACGACGGTGTGCTTAGATGGAAAGGCCCTTGCTTGGTACCAGTGGATGGAGAAGAGGCGGCCGTTTCGTTCATGAGATGAGATTAAGGATGGTTTGGTGGAGAGATTCCACGACACTCAGTTGGGAAACTTGTGGGGGAGCAGTTACTTTTCCTCAGGCAGGATGTCACGATGAAGGATTACAGAGAAATGTTCAAGGCACCGTCAGTGCGAGTGCGTGTAGTTTTTGATGAGATGATGGAGAGCACATGCATGAAGGGGCTAAAGGCTACCATCTGCAAAGAGGTTCGCATGCAGAAACCTCAAGACTTGATGGAGGCCATAAAGTATGCCCAAATGGTAGAGGATCGACTGGTGAAGACGAAGAAATCAGGATGGATTGGAGGTGGTTCCTCTTCTCATAGCTAGCTCACGGGTGGAGGACAGTAGAAGACCATGACAGAAACGGACCCGTCCGGGTAGGAGAAGAGCAGGGTGCCACCGCAAGGAGGGTAGTTCAGAAAAATGATGGATGCGAAGATGCGAGAAAGGAGACAGAAGGGGTTGTGCTTCAGGTGCGACGAGAGGTTCACCTCAGGGCACCATTGTGGAGTGTGCACGTTCCAGTTGTTGTTAGTTGGTGAAGACGAAGAGAACGTCGTGGATGATAAAGCGCCCGGAGGAGATAAGCATCTCCTCTAGAAGTATGACCACCTGAGACTTCATTCACCACCTTGAGGACAATGTGGTTTTCGGGGGTGGAGTAATGATAGATTCGGGCATTGTTTTATTAGTTTTAGGCCCGTTATGGACATTTTGGGCATTTTTGTCATATTTTATTATTTTAAGGGGTATGTGCAATTGTGCAATTAATAGAATTATTATAAAACGGGAGGGAGGCCAGCCGGCCATAGGTAGGCTTGATTTTGATTATTTTGATATTCTCGAGGGAGAGTTCCTTGTTCTACGGGAGAGTAAGGACGTCATCTACAATCGGCGTCTTGGAAGGGAGGTTACCCATTTAATTGTAATCAATTTATCCCTTTTTTCAGTTTTGAGCAATAAAAATCATATCTTTTCTGGTTCATATCACATCACCACTCAGCATCTCAATGGTATACTTAAAGCTTCTGTTCCTAAACTTCCGCTCTTTCTTGCATTAGGGACAGTCTTTTAGAAAGTGATCTGATTTTCGACTTCAATGGCAAACAATCTCATTATCGAAATTATCATAATTGGTTTTTCTTTGGAGGTACATTGACTCTTCTTGTTTCCTAGGATCTTTTGACAATCTTTTTGTCTTAGAGGAAGGTTTTGAAAGCTTTGACTATCAGACCTACATCATCTACATCATCCGTTGTCTTTAAGATTGGAGCTCATCTCTTTTTTGGCCTTTTCTTGCTTTGCTTTAAGCGCCACATGATTCTTCTTTGGCTCTTCTTTTGTGCCTTCTTCACGCTCTTTCAGTCTTATCTCATGAGTAATCAAATTACCCATAAGATTTTCTAGTACCATCTTAGTTAAATCATGTCATTCCTCACTAGTTGTTATCTTTGGATCCCATTTAGGTAGAAGAGAGCGAAGAGTCTTGCGGATGAGTTGCTTTTGCCTTAATTCACAATGTCAGTGAATCTTGTGAACATAACTTAAATCATCTGTGGATCGATTATGTATTAATCAATATTCGATTTATTGGTCCGAGGCTATCGATAAACAAAATTTGTCTCAATCATTTCGTTTCTTTTTGTCCAAGTCATTTCTCTTTTTGTCCAATTCACTTAACTTCTCATCCATCAAAGATTTAAGAATGGTCCTAATCTCTTATTTAATGGTTGGTGTGGCAATAGGCTTCCTTCGTAGATGGGTTTGGTTTCATCCCTCATTTCGTTTGGTTCGATAATACCACATATCCTAGTGAGTTCTATGGAGGATTCATTTCAAAGTTCTCATATTTTCTTATTAGTATTTCAAGTTTGCCTCCGTAACCTGTGATGTATCTTCATGTGTGACCTCTAATGTTTGCCATATTTGCTGTGATGTGACACATGAAGATACACTGTTAAATTTTTCAACGGTTAAAGAACAATAGAGAGCATGTAGGGCTTCATATTAAGAGTAGATTTGTCATTTGCATTCAATTTTTCCTTCGGATTTATGATTGTAGAACCAAAAGATGTGATAGTGGGTTTATGATATTGATACTTTACCATCTGCGTAAAAAGTCTCTTATGCTGGTTTACTAGTAGGTAACATTACTTCCATAAAAAAGAGGGGATTATTGTTAGTTCTTGGGTTCAAGACTTACTTGTTTTGATGATAATCAATACATTATGTTAGTGTGCTAATCAATCTTATGTTTTAGTCTCAGTTTATCTTAATGATTATATGTTGATGAGACAAAGCATAATCTTGGAGGATATTTCAAGGGATATCTTAAAGACCTCCAAGAGTGATGGAGTGCTCAAGCTTGGATGAAGTCATGAAGATCATCTAATGAAGCCAAAGCTTGGAGCATGATGATGGATGGACATCTAGAGAAGCAATGACAAAGCTCGGAGCTTGATGAAGGGAAACTCATCAAGGGGTGCCAAAGCTTAGAGATGATTGTGAGCATTAAGGTATCATGAGCTTGAAGACTTAGACTCTAGGAGATGCAATATGTAATTCATGTAATTTCTATTACTTGCATTTCTCTTTTTGAGTCTAGGATTATTGTAATGCCTTGATAGATGGTCATACTCTCATGCATATGTATTTAACCATCTTAGTGAGCCTTAGGATTATCATAGAATCCAACCCAATAGGTCCATCTTAACCAAAGACTCAATTGGAGTCTCTGGCTCTCCAACAGTCGCCTGATGAAGGTTTTTCGGTCAACTGGGTGATTCCAGTCGCCTGTCGAGCCTTCTACAGTCGACTGTGGTGCACTGCTCAAGTCAACCCTTTATTGACTCATACGTGAGCTTTTGGAACAGTCGACTGACGGTCAATTTATAGTCGTCTGTCTTCCAACAGTCGCATGTGAATTATTCTACAGTCGTCTGCGTGCAACTTGCATTTTCTGGGCTTCATCCTAATTTTCAAGACAGTCGACTAATAAAGTATTTACAGTCGTTTGTATATTTACAGTCGCCTGTGAAATGGTCATCAGTCGTCTGAAAGGCGTAAGTGCGAAAATTGTATCTCAGTTTTAATTCCATCCCCTGCAGCAGTCGTCTATTGAAGGATTTACAGGCGTCTGTCCTGTATACAGTCGAATGTGTTTTCTTCATCAATCGACTGTCCTGGCTCAGATTATAGCCGTTGGGATTTTTCTAGCCGTTGAACAGTCGACTGTCACTTGTTCATCAGTCAACTGTCTGTGCCGTAAACTGCCAAAATCTAGCCAATGTAGATCTCTTCCCTTTGGGTTTTTGGCTGGTTTTATGGGCTCTTGTTGGCTTTATATATATATGAGTTGGCTTAGTTCATTTAGAACCCTTGGTTGATATTGAATATCTTTGAGAATCAATAGCCACTCCTAATCTCTCCTATTTTCCTCTCATGAAAACATTCTTCTTCATGCATTGAAGCTAGCTCATAGGGAATTTTCATACACTCAAGTCAGAAGTGTTAGGATTCATTTCTAAAAGAGAAATATCATCAAGTGCAATCAAAGCCTCATCTCAAGCACTTGAGTTTCACTTGCATGCATGCTTCATCACATTGGTAACATCATAGCAAGGCATATGTAAGTGTTGTTTCGTTTCGTTTTATGTTCAAAACCCCTAATTCTCTTTGTGGGAATTAGATACTCTCTTTGTGAGAGTTACTCTCTTTGTGAGAGTTTGGTATCCTAGTGTAGGGCTAACCCTAATTCTCTGTGTGGGAGTTTGACCCTGGTGTAAGGTTGGTTTGGTTCTTGTGTAGGACAAAAGTTTCTGTGTGAGGTATCTCTGTGTGAGATTGTATTTACTTCTCTTTGTGGGAATTATAGTGAATATTGGTGTGGTTGGACATATCCATGTTTTGGTGAACCAGTGTAAAATCCTTGTGTTTGCGATTGTTGTTGAGCACTCTGTTTAATTTTCGGTGCTTATTGTGATGTAATTTTAGTAACTTTTAATTAAGCACTTTGCTTACTATTACACTATTCACCCCTCTCTAGTGTGTGTAGCCCCGCAGGGTCCCTTACAATGATTAATAGCATAACCTGAAAAAGCGGTTGAGGATCCTAGGCTTGTCATATATCCTAAAAACTTGATCTGTTACCACTGATGGGATCGAGATGAAAGCTTACAAAGGGGGTTGAATCGGATTTCTAACAATTTTTAGCCTTTTAATAGTCAATTGTTTAGTTATCAAAGATGCAGCAGCTAAACAAAAATTGTAAAGGTAAGAGATTTATAATGTTCATAATAAAAATTCCTACATACACTCTTCATCTGTCATATGAGGGTCTTCTTCTCTTACAATAATATTGTATTCCTTGATCACAACTTGATCATGTAGGTTAAAAATGGATATAACCTTAGTCTACACCAAGACTAGTCAGCTAAGCTAAACCACACAATCACAGGATATAAACCTACCTTTTTGCTCCGTCCTTCCCGATCTTACCCGGCTTGAGTACATCGTATAGGCAACAGATCAATAACCGTAAAATCATATTTTTCTGCTAAATTGACAAAGCACACAAATGGAAAGATATTATGACCTTTTTGTGAATTTATTCTCCAAATTATGGATGAAATAAATCTAGAAGAACGAAGCTGTCATTGTTCAAAGGTGTATGGGTATATAGATCTCAATGGTTTTCGCTTCAATGATGCACAAGATTTGGGAGTCACCGTCTTTACAATATCATGGTTTAATCTCAATGGTAGCTACTTTTGTATCTTCGTATAATTAAATGCTGATGACCCTCTACATAGAATTTTGATGGGGATTTATTTGAGAGAGAACTTTGATTGGCTTAAGATTCCATCAAAATGATATGATTTTTCTAGGGTTTTGATGAATAAAGATAGTGTTTTTGTGAGAAAGGTGAGATTTTTAATGGAAAGATGGGATTTTAGGGCTAGAAAGTGGATTTGAAGAAGAAAAGATTGGAGTTTTATTAATAATAAATTGAAATAGAAAAGGACCCAAGATAAATTGAGTTCTTTTGATAAAAACTCGCTTTCCCAAGCCGCCTATTCGAGAGGGTGGCCACATTCTCCAACAAAAGGGAAATCGCAACCTCTCACAAGTTTTTTCTCAAGATTTGACACCCCTCTCTAACCCCCTAGCACCTATATAAATACTAATCAAAAAATAATAAAATTACAGAAATAACCATAAAGCTAAAATTACAAAAATAATCTTATAAAATTGAAAATTACAAAAATGCCCTTACAACTGAAAAATCCAGATATCTGCGGTCATATCATTACTCCGTCCCTAAAGAACCACATTGATCTCAAGGTGGTGCGTGAAATCTATGGACATGCTAAGTATGCTTATTCCCTCCTAGATCAAAGCGTGGAATACCTTCACCATCTTTATCATTGCTTTCGAAAAGGCCGTTGCCTTCCTGAGGACCTCCCTTGGCCTTGTCGAAGCCTTGCACGTCTTCTCCGTCGTTGTAGGACCACCCAAGGTCTCCACGGTCCTCCACGAAGCATATAAGGAAGCTACGATAGTCGTCAAGCTCATCGAAATGTCATTCGTGTTCAAAATAGGAACGCTGAAGTTCGGGAGGTCGTCCGATAGAAAACCATCGGCCATGAGACTCCTTAAGAATGTCTTTAGACAATGGCAGGCTCAACAGGAACTCAGATAGGCCCTGACGGGCCTACATACCATTAGAAAAACCTAGGCAGCCACGCGGGCTAGCGCACAAGGCCCAGCGGGCATGCAGGACCGCCTGCAGGGTCAGGCGTGCCTACAGGCCTACGGGCAGTCCTGAGTGACCTTCCTGGGGGCCAGCAAGCCCCTGGGGTTGGTAGACGGGCCTGTCACTTTCTTGACGTTCGTTGCTTCCTGGGTGGGTACTTGGTCTGCATCGTGGTGCCCTAGATCTGCGTCGGGGTCGTCGTCGGGTACAAATCTGAAGCCGGATCTGCGTCGGAGTCGTCGTCGTGGTTCAGATCTAAAGTTGGATCTGCGTCGGAGTCGGAGTTGGTGATCTCCTCAAGGATTTGCTTCAACTCTTTAAAGATTTGCATCATCTCCGATCTGGACTTTGAAAAAGCTTTCATCAATGGATTTCTTCAGATCCGTCTATGTTGCCATGGATCGTAGTGTTCTGATACCACTTGATAGGGTTTTGATGGATAAAGATATGGTTTTTGTGAGAAAGATGAGATTTTTAGTGAAAAGATTAGTTTTTAGGGTTAGAAAGTGGATTTGGGGAAGAAAAGATTGGATTTTTATTAATAATAAACTAAAATAGAAAAGTGATACATGATAACTTGAGTTCTTTTGAGAGGAACTCGCTATCCCAAGCTGCTTATTCGAGAGTGTGGCCGCGCTTTCCAACAGAAAAGAAATCTCAACCTATCACAAGTTTATTCTCAAGATTTAACACCCCTCTCTAATCCCCTAGCCTATGTATAAATACTAATCAGACAATACAAAAGTACAGAAATGCCTAAAACTATGAAACCATCCCTGAAAACTAAAAAATTACGAAAACGCTTCTAACTGAAAAATTCAGATCTCTGCGGTCCCATCACAAGATTTACAATAATCAAGTTTTATCTATCTTAATTTATCGTGACACATGTCTAATTATGGACATATTTGAAAAAGAATTAGAACTCATATGAAATTTTATCAATAATAAAACACATATAGACAAATTAAAGAAAGAATTAAATCCTATATGAAATTATATTCATAATAGACCACATGTAGACAAATTTAAAAAAGAATTAGAACACCATATTGAATTCCATTAATGATAAAACAACTTATTACATGTGATTTCTTCCTAATTTATTTTGAACCTCGTTCATTGTCTATGTTTTTGATAGCATTATCAATTGGAGAGCTGATTTGGATTCATCAATTTCCTAATTCTCACGCATCAATAAAAAAATTTGTTATCAATATCCATTATCCAAATAAGATTAAAAAATTATATCCTTAACTTGAAATTTAATTGTTTGATTTGTGATTAATCAAGTTGGGTTGAGTGCTTGGATATAATCTTAAACATAACTCTCCAAGGCCCACAAACTCCTTAATCCTTTCCAAGGACATTTATCGTCCTTCCCCCTCAAATCCACTCTTCACGTTGGCCCCCATCATCGTTAGTCAAGTCTAAGTCAAGATTCATCATCATCCTTGTTTGTAACATCATCATCGGAATCAATTAGTTCTTCATCGAGAATCCTTTCTAATTGTGATCATGAGGAACTAAACCCCACATTATAGCATGCAGTGGCCACTCTCTCACTTTTGTGCTCTTGAGCGACCTCATTTACCCCTGAGACAATTTCCATCATTTGCCATGTAAGGCCTGACATTTGGGGTACATCCTCCTTATCATCGGAGTCAACTCCTTTATAATGCTAAGAACCGGCTTTGTTAAGGTCTTTTAAAAGAAGTGGATTCTTATCTTCTCCCCATCTTTTCTTTGCCCTGATCTTGGCATTGAACTTGACATAAATAAGGTCCTTCAACCTATTTGACTCAACTATGTTTTTCTTTTCTTTGTGTGGATCTGCAATTAAACAAATATTAAGTCAACAAACAAAAATTAACTAATCAACTATACATAAGTAATATAACAAAGCAACATGATTCTTACTCCTCGAATGTGCTCCAGTTTCTCGCACATTCAGAAATTAATTGATTGTCAGGTTAAGGACCTCAATGCAATCATCTGTATCAAAGGGCAATTACTTCTATGCAAATACCACCACATATCTGTAATTACATTTAACGAGTTAACAATACATCCACATTCTATGTTACCACCATGTATATACTTACAAATCTTATTCCAACAGTTATTGCCTACCTAAAGAAGGATCCCTTGTGATCTATGTATCTCTCCTGTTTGTTGTCTAATATCTTTATTTGAATATCAACATCTAGATAAAAATGCTCTATCACATCAATAAATCCATTCTATGCCTCTACCGAAGTAAAAGACTATCCCTTTGTCAGTTCGATAGAAATGGAATGGATTGAGAAAGAATGCTGTTATACACAAAGCAGAATACCGTATACCCATTGTCTTCTCATTTATGATGTCAATCACCGCCTTGTAAACACTATTCTTGTTCGTCTATATATCTATAATTTCTTGCTCCACATCCTCTAGCCTTCGAACCACAACATATTGAGGGTTTATAGTCACTTTTGATTACCCTAAAACGGAACAAGGGACTGTACACCTTCAGAATCTTTAGAACTAACCACCAGAAGGTCTCAATCAACACTATTGCTGCTATTAGCTTCCCTTTGGCAGATCTTGCAACCTTGGACCTCGGCCACTTCCCATTCAAGAACATTAGTCTCAGCTTTACCTTTTTCTCATATAGACTTACAATTTCAAGAATATGGTCGCAAACCTTGTCGCTCATTGCCTCACAATTTCTTTCTTATCTTTAAGCTTCAGTATTGTAGCAAAGCTATATGATGATAGTATATAAAAATAGTTATCTCTTTTGCTTTTGCAATCACTTCCTTGAAAGTAACTTTCCTATGGCCTCCAAATTTATCATATGAGCAGCACAACTGGTCTAAAAAATTCTCGGTCGCTTCACCTACCTATGCTGACATGTTTGCTGAGTGGTTATCGGTAACTATCTGAATTACCTAATTTGCTCCAATCGTCTATATATTCTTGTCCACCCAATTAAAAATGAACTCCCCTATGTATGATTCATCTGAGTTCTGACTCTCTGAGAATAATAAAAACTAACCCCAAGCCTACATTTCATGCAGAGGTTCATGGCCGACTTCATCCTTCATTCACTCTATGCATCTGTCATAATTGAGTATAACAGAGTAGCCTGTTTTCGACTACTCTGGATTGTGCTCTTTTAGACCAGTCTATGTACCCTGCTTGGCTCTTTGCAATCAAGGCTCTGGTAACATATACATAGAAGTGGATTTAAAGCTCTTCCATACTCTCTAGTTCCCAACAAGGCTTCCGCAAAAGAGGTATAAAACCCCCCCTTCCATGCCCAAGCTGTCCATTGATCATTCACATATGCCTAGTGGGTATGAAATGGCATTCCTACAACATATGCATAAAATGACATTGTGGGAAATGGAATGACATTCTCATATGTCCACGCTGCTTATTGATCACACACCCAATCTCTTTTTTTCATTCAATAATGCATTGGTTATTTTTATGTTCTTCAACCTCACCGATAACCGGCTCGCTGGCTCTAAATCATTAGCGGTGAAAGCATCCATCGGGAATCCGAATGGTTCTTTATCCTTTTGCAAGGAAGATTCACCACAGCATACTTGAGTTTCCGGACACTTTAATAAGGAACACTTTGCCGTTTCAAACTCAACCTCATCGTCAAACTCCATTGCACGTCATTCTTACTTGTGCTTCTTTTTTGCACTAGCAAAGTAATGCGTCTTTCACCTCTTCAATCTCTTTAGTTACTTCGGTACGTGACACGGTATTCCTCCTTTTTTGCAATATGTTTCTTGAGTCTATAAATTCCACAGTTCACATGTTCACCATATTTCTTGCATTCAGCAGCAGGGAGTGAGGAGGAGGATAATAGACGGATAAGAATAGAAGAAAGACAAAGAAGGCCGAGGGAGAAAGCAAAAATAAACTGAGGACATGAGGAAGACAAATAAGAAGAGACAAGGGAGAAGAGAAGAGGGAGATACCATCGTCGCTGCCCCCACCGCCGCCTCGTTGCTCCAAATTTGAGTCTGCTGAGTTTGTTTTTTAACTAGCGTTCCACTGCCAATTTAAGCGGGCCCAAACCAGCTTCCCGTGTCAAAGAGCGTGCCGCCTCAATGAAGCCGGCGCTGCGTCTGCTTAAGCAGGTTAGACGCCTGCCTGAAAAACACGAGGCAGCTGGCCCACCTGTGACAGCCACCTAGGATGCCTGCACAGAATTATGCACCTGCCTAAGCGGGGCTTTTTAAAACACTCCTTTTAGGATATGAAGGATATGATAGTGATTGTGCAAACTGTAGAGCGTTTGGTGTAGGATTATTGAACCATCGGTTTCAATAGCTATTTCATGATATTAGTTTCAATGCTGTCAACATGGAACAATTGGGGCTTGAAATATATGGAGTGTAGAGCTCCTGGAATTTTGGAGCAACTATAGGATGTTACCTATTTATGAGGCCACCTCGTAATCAGTGGCAATATTATCATTTTCATCCCTCTACTAACCGCGATGACAAAATCTAAACCCACTACTTTATCCCTCCTTTATGCCAATGTCTGCTCGAGGGTGTTTGCTTGCTTAATTATTTTGGGGGTCCATGTTGAGTTGACTTGCACCACCTTGGACAGCCTACATGTGTTTAACTTCTACTATGATTCCTTTGTTCTCTGATATTTCACATATTATTCTGGCATCATATAGGTTTTCCTTTGTCTTTCTATTGTAGGTGGATCATGTTTTTAAATTTTTATGAACAGGTGGTTAATAATATGCCGACAGATGGCTACCAGAATTTCTCAAATTCTGTTACCGAGAACTTCTATCAAGCTCCATATGCTACGGCAACATCATTAGAGGATCCTGCTGCTTCTAATCCCAATGTTGCTGGAGCATCAAATGACCGGTTAGAATTAGCTTCAAATAGCACCGAATCCATTAAGGGATGTGTAAAAATTTCAGAATCTTGCTTGATGGATCAAATCAATGGGTCAATTGAGAAGCCCCGGATCAAGGAATCCAAAGGTTTTATAAAGCTACTGAAATTTGGGAGGAAGAATCACAGCTCAGCTTCCGGTGAGGGTAACATGGATTCAGATGGATCCGTTGCTGATGATAAGATGGAGGCAGGTTCCTCTAATGATGGTAAGATCTTCGCTGTTCCTTTAAGACAGAAACACTTCCTAGGTTTCAACAAAGTATCTGAAATCGTCTGTTAGTCATTTGAGCACTGAATTTCATGAAAGGGTAATGCGATAATTGTAAACACTCAACTGGGATTGGATCTCTGTCTTAGACTTGTAGAAGTCTCAAGGGTTCAAATTAGTAAAGAAAAGAAAATAAACGGTTACCATATAGTTCATTTTCCTTCCGATGACCTTAGCTTCACCGCTGTCAGTCTTTAGCTAATAAATGCCGTCTCAATTTCAGTTCACATCCTGAAGAATCTGATTTCTCAAGACGATAGTCATGCTGGAGGCACTCCACCAAGAGGTTAGATGCCTATAGTTTCATAGTCCTTCCCCACATCATGCTATATTCATTGTCATACTGAATAGTCTGCAATATTTTGCATTTTCCTTCCAACTTTAATGGTAGTGGTTCTGTGCTATTTTTGATGAATTTTATAAGCAATGCAGGATATTCACAGGCTATAATGTAGTATGTTCTAAAAAAAATTCAACATATCTTTTTGGCATTGAATTATTCAAAAAATCAATTATTTCAACTCAATTTTCCCCCTTGAAGCTATACTCATCCTTGTGTTCTGGAAGATTCATGGCTTGGTGATAACCCACTTAAAAAGCAATTGAATCATACTTTGTGATGTAATGTATTCGGCCTTGCTCAATGACTCTCGGTTCTCGTTGCAGGTCACCGTTCCTTCTCCATTCTTTCGCCCTTCCGCAGCAGCAGGAGCAATGAGAAGAAGCTGGCTGCATGAGGATGAGGGCAGCATATTAAATTAACCAGCAATCAGGGAGCTGTGACCAATTATTTTTTTGATTGAGAAAAATATGCCTTGACTGCATTGCTGCCCCTTTTCTTCTAACTCGTTGCGTTGTAAACATTTCTGTAAAATTTGTATTTGTCCAAAATCATTAATTAATGTTGATATCATGGGTGGGTGGGTTTGCTTATATGTTGCTTTGTTCTATACCATTCTATTGTGATTAATTTGGTTGGGTAAATTACTTTTGATTGTCCACAAAAATCATTTGTCTCACAATGTCATCTTTGGCATTGATCACCGTGTCGTCGACCTCCATATGGATCTTCACGCTAGCGATGGTTCTATTTTCGCTGTTATTGCTCTTACTATCTGTGAAATTTGGATGAAATGTTAAGCTGGCTTAGGAAATGAGTTTTGGACGGAGGTCTTGGCGTACACTACATATTATATTTAATAAACTGTCTACCTTTTGCTGCTTTGGATGGAAGACCTTTGAGGGAAGCCAGTTTCCAACTATATTTCTCTACACATACAGGGGTGTCTTGACTACTATGCGGTGAAGGAGGACAAGCTTGATGCTAGAGCCAAGAAAGCCACTTCTTGGGCTTTAGCGACAGTGTCAAAGGATACAGACTGTGGTGTCTGAGACATATGAATGTGATCTTGAGCAGAAATGTGACGTTCGACGAGTCAGCGTTGTTGAAGGGACATGAATTGACAGTGAGCCTAGAGAGACACGTGGAGCATATTCATATAGAGGTGTCGAAGGTTCCTGATATGGCAGTTACAGACTCTAGCCAGAGTTCACTAGAGACTACAGATGTTACACTCCAGACATATGGTGGCATTGGTGGTTCAGGTTTAGATGGTGGAGATACCCATTCTTCACGGATAGCACATCAGATGGATTTCATTGTGGTTTCAAGACCTAGGTGTGAGATACGATGACCTGCAAGATATACAGAGATGGTCTCATTTGCTTTCCCTGCAATTAGTATTGATATAGCCACTTTATACAGAGATGTAGAGCAATCTGAAGACTCAAAGAGGTGGATGAAAGAAATGAATGATGAGATGGAATCATTGTGGAAAAACGATACATGGGAGTTGGTGGAACTTCCTACTAGAAAGAAAGCGATTGAGTGTAAATGGGTCTACGCCAAGAAGGATGGAACCGAAGATAGACATATTCGCTTCAAGACCAGACTTATTGCGAATGTCATGCTTAGAGAGAAGGTATTGACTCCAACGAGATTTTCTCTCCAGTGGTCAAGCATTGTTTTATTCGGATCTTATTGGTATTAGTTGCACAACTAGACCTTGAGTTGGTGCAACTAGATGTCAAAACTATATTCTTACATGGGGAGCTAGAAGAAGAGATTTATGTCTCAACCTGATAGCTATGAGAGAGGCAATGGACTTGCATGTAGATTAAAGAAGTCTCCCTATGGGTTGAAACAATCGCCTAGACAGTGGTAAAAGCATTTTGAGCGCTTCATGACAGAGGATCAAGTGTATTCACAGATTCCTAAGATCATTGCGTGTGTTGTTAGAGACTAGATGATGGGTATTCATATATGTTCTATTTTATGTTGATGACGTGCTCATAACGTCTTCAAATAAAGTAGAGATTTAGAGATTGAAAATGGAATTGAGTCGTACGTTTGAGATGAATGACCTAGGAAAAGCACGAATGATTCTTGGCATGTAGATCTACCGAGACCGGAGTGGAGGTATTGTACATCGTTTACAAAGTCGCTACTTGAACACTATTATCCAGAGATGTGGTTGTGAAAGCATGAAGTCCGTAGCTACCCCGCTTGTACATCACTTCAAATTTGTGCAAACCACTGTCCAAAGAACGAGAAAGAAAAAAAGTTTATGGAGAGTATACCGTATGCTAATGCGATAAGTGCCTTGATGTATGCCATGGTGTGTACGCAACCTGACAAATCACATGCGGTGAGCATGGTGAGCCAATACATGCACAATACAGGGAATGTACATTGGCAAGTGGTATAGTGGATATTACGATATATCAACGGTGGGATTGACATATAAAAAATGTGATGATGGCCCGCTAGTCGTGGGCCATATCGATTCTGACTTCGCATGCGACTTAGATGAGAGGAGATCTATGACTGGTTATGTCTTCACCTCGTCAGGAGCTCCTATTTTTTGGCAGAGTATTCTTCAATCTACAGTGGACTTGTCTACTACGAAGGCAGAGTATATGTCATTGACTGAAGCAGTAAAGAAGACGATATGGCTCATGGGACTGATGAACGATTTGGTGATGTATCAAGAGAAGTATGACTCGCATTGTGATAGTCAAATTGTGGTGTAGTTAGTGAAGAAGCAAGTTTTTTCATGCATGCACCAAGCATATCGATGTGAGATACCACTTTGTTCGCGACTACGTGAGCAAAGAAGATGACAACATCAACTTACTGAAGATAGTAACAGAAGACAACCTGACAGACATGCTGACAAGGGTCTTATCCGAAGTCAGGTTCAAACATTACTTGGATTTGCTCAACATTGTTTCGAGATGATGTCGATGGTGGCCTAGGGGGGCATTGATGCTCGCAGGAGCCAAGTGAGCCTTTCGGGACAAGTTGAAGGGAGCATGAGAAGATTCTCGCCGAGGTGGATCATTAAGGGTTGATTGTGTGACATAGGCCCAAAATCTCGCAAGGTGGAGATTTGTGAAATTGGCTCAATTTGAGGCGTTGCTTGGAGCATTGGAGATGTGCATGCAAGTGGTCATGCAGTGCCAGCTTGAATGTGCCCTGGATCCCACATATCTGGCCAAGCATGGTCAAATACGGGGATTCAGGGCTCTGTTGACTCTTGTAGGCGCCGACTGCTCGGCAACTCGACAACCCGACTTTCGACAGCTCAGAAGCTCGCCAAGTCGACAGCCCGGCTCTTGGCAGCTCAAAAGCTCGGTAACTCGGCAGCTCAGCTCGGAACTTGGCAGCTCGGCAGCTCGGTTTCTAGCAGGGAGCTCGGTAACTCAGTAGCTCGGCAGCGCCGACTGCAGGATGCATAACTCTGTTCGGGTTCGAGTTGCTTGCAGGATGCAGAATCTTGTTCAAAGTTCGAGTTGCTCTTCCAATTGAATGTGGTTTGTGCCCATGCCCTAGAGGCTATAAAAGGGGCGCTTGGGGAGGGTTTTAGTGTAGAGAGAAACACAGAGAAACAGAGAGAATTGATCAGCCGTTTGAGAGAGCCAATTTTAGAGATTATATTGAAAGTTTGTAAGGAAGATATTGAGTATTTCTTCTTCTCTATAGAAGTAAGAAGAACTATATTTTTCTATTCTTCCTCTGAATAAAAGCTATAGAGTGTTTCCTCGACTAGCCGACAGCCTAAAGATCCAATCTTTACTATTGCGCTCTCGTGTTTTTGCTCGTTTTTCTAATCTTTCGACGATCTAAAGCTTCCGGCTTTGCGCACAACAAACACCCCCATTAAATTCCTAACAAAAGCAAACTTCCATTATGAACATCTTATTATCCCTAGGGAAGTTAGACCATCTATTGTTAAGGCATCGTTAGGAAGGAAAATAATGTGGAATAGACATAACATGTGCCGAATCCCCATCACATAAATAACATCAGACTGTAAATGCAACAAACTTCTTTTTATTTATTTTATCGGGAAGCTAATCCAAGGTTGCCACCAAAAATTTTGCGAGATGAAAGATAAATAAAGCTTCCCTCTTAAGCTCTCTTTACTCCCATAAGCAACAAAGAGACTCGATGATGCATCAAGGCATGTTGGACTGCCAACTCAGGATGCGCCACATGGCGCACAACCAAAAGAAATGATCAGCAAAGAGTCGTATCCTTGTAAAACAGCATCAGTTGATTCCAAGTACACAAATTTGTTTAACCCACAAAGTACACAAATTGATTCTGAAATTTGTTACAAGTAGGGTAATTGCAATCGACAAAGAATATTTACATTTAGAAAAGCTAAGCACTCAACTATAGCAATACTATCACTGCACAAGCAACAAACTAAACTGAGGATGTCAGGTTGGTGGCTGTCTTTGTAACATCTTTCCAAGCGCTCAGGAGTTTCTTGAACCATTCTGCAGATGTTCTTGGAATTCTCTCTTGCGTCTTGAAGTCGACCTGATATAACCCGAATTTTACAGTGTAGCCGAATGCCCACTCAAAATTATCAATCAGACTCCATACGAAATAACCCCGAACATCTGCACCTTGCCTGAAATAAGACGCAGCAACGACATGTCAAATACATCAGACTTGGTCTATGATTTAGTTACATGAATCTGAGTAGAATGGAAATGAAATACAGGAAGGGTTTATCAAATACTAGAAATAACACGTGCACACAGTGCACCCGAAAAACCCACTCAAAGGATGTGGGATCCGCGCACAGTGGGAAAGAAGCGTGAAAAGTGGGTGAGTATAGGTATTGTTTGGGAGTAAATGGGAAAGAGTTTCAATGGCAAAACTATAAATAGGGATGGTTAAAGAGGGGAAGGTTCAATGGCGAAATCGTAGTTTAGTGGGCTGAGTGGGTTTTTTTGGGTGAGGGTTGATCTGCCATCCCATGTGGGGTGATGTGGCACCCCTCTCTTGTTGTCACATGGGACAAAGGGTGCCACATGGGACAACCCCTCCACATGGAACAACCTCCTCAATTGTATAATAGACTAGAAATTACTCAAGCACAAAGTGCACGCACGGACACACACATGGACACACTCAAAAAACCCACATGCAAGATGTGGGACCAGCGGAAAATGGTAAAGGATAGAGAAGGGTGGGGGTGTGTGTATTGCCTGGGATAAAAGGGGGAGGAGTTTCAATGGCAAAGTCGTTAATATGTTGTGTTCTTTGGGTTTTTAAAAGGGTAATGACATGCCCATAAAGAGGGGGTTTGAGAGGGATTTTTTGTGTAAGTGAAAGGGCAATGACAGAATTGTAAATAGGGGCCATGTGGGTCTTTTGTGTGATTGATGAGGTGCATCCCATGTGGCATACTTGTTTGATCGCGACATGGGACAAATGCCAATTGGGACAAACATGCCACATGAGACAAAATTCAAAAACATTCCTCAAATGTATAATAGATATTAGATTAGTTGTATTATTCCGTTATCTATACCTGAAAAAAATGGGAAATTAGATGGGAGAATCAATTGAGGGAAAAAGATTAAATATGCAACTTGCAGTGTTACTATAGACGAACACCGTGAATAGACGAACACCGTGAATAGACATCAGTATCTAAACTGAGACATGTTATAATGGTTGAATTTGAGGTTGATGCGACCCAAAAGTTAAACACTTTTCTGTTCAGCTCATGCCCGAAATGTCTAATTCATCAGTAGAAGTTGGAACCTACTCCATGGTTTCAGACTCAACCAAGGTAACGTCTAATGATTAGAAGAATGTAGCATGTGGCCCAGGTAGAACTAGAACCGGAAGACATAATCCAAATGTATATTCATAATGATTGATGAGAGTCAACCTGAAATGACTACAAAAACACTGTCCTTTACTGAAGCAGAACAAAACAAAATTTTTGAGCATAAACTTGCATTAGCTTCATTATCTACTTATCTATGTTTATGTGAAAAGGAATTCACATGTCACTTGACTAAGAATGATGAAAATTGCAGTAATGCTAAAAAAATTGCAAGCGTAAACCAGCAGAATTTGTGCTAAAAGTTTAATTGCGCAAAATGCAAGGCATATCGTGATGTACAGTTCAAAAAAGACGCCAACGATAGAGATAAATTAATTATTACTGTTATGAGTAGTTGTGTTGCGCATCCAGCCTATTCCTAAAAATACCTCATGGCAGCAGAGAGAGAAGTTAGATAGCCTCTGATGAATTCTATTCTTTCAGTATCATTGATCAAGTCATTAGTGGGCACATCTTCATGGCTTTTTTGGCTGTATCCTGGGATGAACCGATAAATATACACATCAAACCCGATACAATCTCAATGATTTATTGGTAAAAAGGTGAAATAAAAAATAGAAAAAATTTTCAAAAATATAAGGCAGATTGGGAAAACTAGATAATCTTTGAGGGGCCATCAACAAAATTAGCAACATTAGTTGTTTTTTGTTGATTGCATAACACAAAAGGTCATCTGCATTAAGTACCAAGGATAAAAACCTTCTGAGTTATGAAGAAGATGAAAATTATTAGTGCGAAACATAGAATGTATTGCTGTTGCTGCATATGTTATAAACGCTTGATCTTTAATGTCGAATGAACTGAATGAGCATTCATCTAACTCGAAGTATTTAAACAGACTAGGAGAGGGAGGGAGGGAGGGAGGGAGGGGGGGGGGAGAGAGAGAGAGAGAGAGAGGGAGAGAGAGAGAGGAAGTCTCACAGTAATTTTATATCTTTGTACAACTGACCATTTTCCGTGATGTACATAGGTGTATTGTTGTATCTCTGCATGACATAGAGGACCAAATTCTCCATTCCCCAGGGAACCACATCAGTATTTGGCATTCCCGTCTACAAGTCCATAGAAAAATAAGCCACCTTGTAAAAAATATATTCAAAACTGCAGAAAAATTATTTGGATTAAATTTAGTTTGATGGTCATTTACGGTAAATATCACTAGATTTTCACTTCCCTATTTCATACTGCAGCGATTCTCACCAGAGCTCCAATGGGTATTCCATCCCTTTCTGCACTTGTGGATATTAGCACATTTCCGTAGAAGTTATCCACCATGCATGGAGAGTATATGCAGTCTTTCACATAAACAGTTGTGTAATGATTGATTCCGATGAAATCCAATTTATTTTGCAATTTTCTCCTTTCTTCAGATGTAAAAGTCGGTAACCTTGAGCCTAGAATTTGGCGCATTTCGAGAGGATAATCACCCAACATTATAGGATCGAAGAACCTTTAGAACATTATTATATGTTAGTAGGCAATAAAAATAATTGGTAAAAATGTCACGTTAAGCATATAGAACTTAAGTGAATAATTGTCTAATCACTAATGTATAGAATGACATTGAACTTTGATAATGTCGAAAGTTTTTTACCATCCAACTTCGAAAGATAAAGCCCGTTTAGCAGCCAAAATGTCTAAGGTAGTATTTCGCAAGGGCTCATACCATTTGCTCTGAATCACAATGCCAATAGAACCTCCTTGATTTTCCTGCAAGAAAATAACTTAAATGAGAAAAACGTGAACCTAAATAATAAGTATAAATGGTATAAAACAGGTAATGAGGACAAAAGCATCAATGGCTATTTGAAAGAAACTTACATTTATCTGACTCTTTAAACATAGTAATTGAAGCATAAAACATGTTTATATATGCATATACATATCAGCACATATTGATATGGCATTTGGCAAATTATTATTAGATAAAAGCTACTATTAGTATCATAAATATATAGATAGTTACTAGAATTTCTTGATGAAGAGAGTTATATAAAGAAGAAGCATCACTTACATATATGAATGGTTAAGTGTATTAATTAAGAAGAAGTAATGCTTGTTTTCGATTAATTAGTCCTCACATCAAGTAATACATAAAGTGAGTGTTGTGGGTAAGAATAATAAATAAAATTGAGGAGTTTTTTTTCATATATATATTATCAAAAGAATGTATATTCATATTTATTCTCTTGTTCGATATGGACATGAATTATATTTGTGGGTTGCTAATCATGCTATATAGTTTAAGAATTCATCAATTTCCATATTATTTTCTTATGGAATATACCAAAGATCATGCCCATGTAAAGATCCGGCAAATGAGCCTTGGTTTTTGTCCTTTTTAGGCTTAGTTTATTATAATAAGTGACCCATGTTGCGTAAGTATGTCCACAGAGCTTTTGAAATTTTTTATTATTTTTTATTATTTTTGTTTATTTTAATTGCGCTTGTTATGCATGTAGCTAGGCAGCTAAGTGTGAGGCCGAAACCTTTATCTCTTTAAATTATCTTAATTATCTTAGTTTACCAAATCTCTAGATTTATTCCCTTTCTAACAAACCTTAAATTTAGTCCTCCAAATCCTAGCACAACAAATCCTTAGATCTGCTTCAACAATCCATTCGCCAACACCAACCTTCTAATATTTCATCTAATTGAAATAATTATAATGTGCCCATAATATTTATACAAGTACACATATGCTACAAATTTTTCCCGATGAATGATAAAATGATAATGATGACATTTACCTGATAAAATTTTCTGTATATATCCACAGCTGTTGCATGCGATAATATAATATTATGTCCTGCAACATAAGGTTCAGACGAAGAATTTCCACGCGTGCAATTCCCATATGGTTCTGAGCAATGATGTGGAGGGTACTTTCCATTGATATAACCAAGAATCACCAGAAAGTTTGGCTCATTCAACGTCGTCCAAAATTTTACTCTATCACCAAATGCCTTAAAACATACTTCAGCAAAATGTCCAAAATCTTGCCTGAAACAAAATGAACGAAAAGGAGAAAGTCATATATCAAGTATTAAGCTCTAACAAGATGGCGTATTTATATGTGCAGTTCTGCTAGTTCATTTTATATGGCATCATTCCCTTTTGCTTTGTTTTATTTATAAAATTCTTTAGATAATTGTCAAGTGATATATAATGTCTTTTTCACTAAAACAAACCATTTGTCTAACGACCTAAGAGAAATTAAATACTTAATTTCATCTATTAGAACATGATGTAAGAAATTTACATTTATGTGATTCTTCAATCATATTAATTGTAGCATGAGATATATTAATATACGTGTACATAAGTATGAGCACATGTTGATATGTTGTTAGGATCCAAGATAAAAAGACGATTTTTATAGAAAAGTAGTAGCCAAGAACTAGATAATTGAATACAAAAAGGTGTATTCTCCTCCCAAGACGTCGAAGAGGACGTCCGCACTCGTTTAATCTAAGAACTACTCCTAGGACGCTCAATAGAGAATATCTCAAATATCAAGCATAAAAATCCTAATGACGGCTAGCCCTTATTTATAAAAGAAACTGGGATTTTCTTATGCTAATGGACGCGCGCATAAACACAAGGGGGTGGGGGGCCACCTGCCCACATGGGCCGGCCCATGCTTGGGCGGAAAAGACCGCCAGGTCTATCAATACTCCCCCCAAAGAACCACCTTGTCCTCAAGGTGGTGTAAGTCCCGGCGGTACTACTTCGAGTGGGAGTCGTCCTCCCCTCCGATCCGTTCGTCCTCCACTTCATCTTCCTCGTCGGCTTCCGCTATCAACACTTGCAGCTTCCGATCCACACAACGGTGTCCTAGAGTGAAGCGCTCGTCACATCTGAAACAGAGCCCCTTTTGCCGCTTCTCCCTCATCTCTGCATCGGTCATCCGTCGGAATGGGCCCCCGACCGGTAGTGGGTTCCGTTCACCTGTCTTCTCAAGCCCTGTCGAAACTGTCTCAGTAGTGACCCCTGCTCTGCCTGACCCAGTCGTGGTGCCCCGATGTATCTGTCCACTGTAGCTGCTCCCGCCTCGCCTATTCTCAGCTCGGGAGTCCTCCACCATCTGCGCCATCTCGATGACCTCCGAAAGCCCACGGGGCTTGTAAGGCCTCATCGCAGCTCGGAGACTAGGACGCAGCCCCTTCAAGAAGGTGCCCTCCAGCGACTCGTCCGAAACCCCATGAACTCGTCCAGCCAGTGTCTCAAATTTCTCGATGTACTCCCGCACCGGCCCTCCTGCCTGAGGGCAAATAGCTACTCGTGTAGGTTTTCCAGGCGGGGGTCTCTAAACTTCTCCAGCACCAAGTCTTTCAACTCATCCCATCTCCGGATCTGCTGCCTCCTCTCTTTCCACTGGAACCACCCTAAAGCTCTCTCCTCCATGCAGATGGCTGCCGTCTCCAGCTTCTGTGCCTCGGTCATGTGATGTGCCGCGAAATACATCTCCGCTATGAACAACCAGGCGTGTGGATCCTCCCCAGAAAAGATCGGCATCTTCAGCTTCCGGACTCTGCAATCTCCTCCAAAGTGTCTCTGCTCGGGCCTCCCCTCTGCTCGGCGAGGCTGGTGATAGTGCTGACATTTCTCATCCTGTGTCTCGTACTGCCTCCCACAAGGGCCTCCGCGCCTGATACGATTTGGATCGTATCAATGGAAAATCAGCGAAGAAAAGGAATAAAAAATTGGAAAAGTTGGGATTTTTATTGGATTTTTTGAGAAGAAACAACTATTAATCGCAAGATAACTTGAGCCCTTTCGAGAGGAACTCGCTCTCCTAACTTTGATGAACGGATCAAAGTCTAAAACCCTCACAAAAGACACTTACGATGTTTCTCACACAATAAGCATAACTCTCATGACGGCTAACCCTAGATATAAATAGAGAAAACCTATGAATAAAATATCATAGCAAAAGACTAATCTGCCCTTCGACGCCTCCGATAGTAAGTGACCCATCCGCCATGGGACCCGCTTGGATCCGTGACCGCCTCGGACGGTGCGTCCGTATCAATACCCGCCCCTAAAAGAGCCACCTTGTCCTCAAGGTGGAAATCAGGGTACTGCTCCTGGGTCGTCCTCTTCTGGTTTCTCTGGTTCGATGTATTCCTCCTTGTCCGGCTCGATAGTGATCTGCAGCAACCGGCTCGCACACCGATGGCCCGGGGTGAACTTCTCGTCGCAACGGAAGCACAACCCTCTGGCTCTCCTGTCCCGTATCTCGGCCTCGGTCATCCTCCGCCCTTGTCCCGCAGTGCGTGCTTCTCCTGCCTTCTCCCCCGTTTCGGCTGAGGCGGCCGGCGGTAGTCTCGGGGCGGCTGCTGGATATGGGACCCTCTGTTGTGGTGCCTCCCACGTCCCTCTGATTCTCCGCTCCTCCGCCTGCTTCTCCTCCGCCCTCAACACCAGACGAATCACATGCTCTAGGTCTCTGGGACTTTGCATCCATAACTCGGCTCGTATCGAGGGCTTCAGCCCTTGCATAAATGCCCCCAAGAATACGTCTTCCGACACTCCCTTCACCCTGCCTGCCAACACCTCGAACTTCCCCAGGAAGTCCAACACCGTCCCCTCCTGCCGTAGTTCAAGCAACTGCTCGTAGAAATTCGCCCCCGGTTTGGCCTGAAAACGGTCAAGTAGGAAAGCTGACAACTCCTCCCAAGTCCGAAAAGGGGCTCGGGACATCCTCCAACGATACCAGCTCAGCGCATGTCCCTCCAGATAGCAAATGATGTTCTCCAATACATCCCCCTCTGAGATCCGCATCACCTGAAAATACCGCTCCGCTCGCACTATCCATCCGTCGGGGTCCGTCCCCTCAAAAATGGGCATCTTCAACTTCTCCATCCTCCTGTCTGGGTACAAGGTCGGGTGCCCTCCTCCCTGAGCTCCGTGGCCTCCATACTCGGCCCTGCCTCTGCCGTAGGCCTCTTCGGGAAACCCTCGCGGGCCCCCAAAATTTTCCGCGTACTCCTCCACAGGCCACCTCTGGCGCTCCTCCTCTGTAGCCCCAAAAATCCCACGGTAACCTCTTGCGGGGCCCTGATCGCTGCCCGGGGGGCCGAAAAACTGACCCGGTGGGTTTACTGGGCCCCCCCGGGCCCCAAAATTTCCCGCCGGAGCCCAGCCCACCCCAGGGAGGGCTGCGAAGCCTCCCTGAGGGCCGGCGGTGGCCTGGTTGGGCCCAGGCAGGCCGCGCGGCCCCTCCAGTGTGTCGCGCGGGCCCGCCCAGCCCTCCCAGGTGCCCGCGCGGGCTCGGGAGTGGGCCGCGAGGCCCCCCGAGCCCTCGCGGAGCCCTGGCGGCCCGCGCGAGAGGGGGTTAGGGTTTCCCCCCTCCCAGCCGCCGCCTCCTGCGCTGTCCGGGAGCCCTAGCCTCCCTTCCCCTTGCATTCCGCGTCCCCTCGCCTCCGCAAGAAACCCTAGGGGATCTCCTTCGCGCCGCCGTCGCTCCCGTTGCACCTCCTCCACCCACGACTCCTCCCGGAACCCTAGATCTTCATTCTCTTTGGTGATTTTGGTCCCCGGAGGTGCCCCAGAGGTGTTCGCCATCAACTTCGGATCGTCCGCCTTAGCATGATGATTCTCCGCTTCGGATTCTTCCCCTCCGATCTCCACATGCTTTCCCTTCCCCTCAAGTTTTTGAAGGATTTTCAAAATCTGAACTTGAGTGGCGTCCAACTCCTCGTGCTTCTTCATCAAACGTGCTTCCATCTCCTTTTGGGAATTGGAAAGCATCTCGACCGTGACTTCCAAAGCTCCCACCTTTTTGCTGACCACTTCCCGGATCTCCTTCCGCAGCGCCTCCATCTCCGTCTTGAATCTAGTACCTTCCGCCATTGGATCTATTGCTCTGATACCAATTTGATACGATTTGGATCGTATCAATGGAAAATCAGCGAAGAAAAGGAATAAAAAATTGGAAAAGTTGGGATTTTTATTGGATTTTTTGAGAAGAAACAACTATTAATCGCAAGATAACTTGAGCCCTTTCGAGAGGAACTCGCTCTCCTAACTTTGATGAACGGATCAAAGTCTAAAACCCTCACAAAAGACACTTACGATGTTTCTCACACAATAAGCATAACTCTCATGACGGCTAACCCTAGATATAAATAGAGAAAACCTATGAATAAAATATCATAGCAAAAGACTAATCTGCCCTTCGACGCCTCCGATAGTAAGTGACCCATCCGCCATGGGACCCGCTTGGATCCGTGACCGCCTCGGACGGTGCGTCCGTATCAGCGCCATCCCTCCAAGTCATCCCATCCGGCGTCATCTCCAAACTCCGCTCCATAGCCTCCTCCGTCATCATAGTACCATGTCCTTCCCCGGGGTCAAATCCACCTCCAAAGTCACGCGTCGGGTCCTCTAAATAGGGCTGAAAACCCCTCTCGAGCTGCTGTCGTCGGTCGCGCTGCTCGCCGGTCACGTCGGGGGCCCGCCATGGCTCAGACAAAGGGGCTCGAAAAGCCTGATGGGTCGTGGGAAGTGGGAACTGGGCGCTGCTGCCCAGGGGCCCCACGGCCCTGTACGATGCCCACGGAGGCGTGACGGTGGCTTCCCAGGCCCGCGGGGGCCTGGGGGTACTCGCCCAGGCCTGCGGGGGCATGGCGGTGGCCGCCCGGCCCCGCAGGGGCCTGGGGGTACTCGCCCAGGCCCGCGGGGGCCTGGCGGTGGCCGCCCGGCCCCGCAGGGGCCTGGGGGTACTCGCCCAGGCCCGCGGCGGCTGGGGGATGCTCGCCCAGGCCCGCGCGGGCCTGGCGCCTCTCCTCCGGCCCCCGCGGCCTTGGGGGGGCCCGCCGTGGCCCGTCGGGGGCCGGTGAGGGTTCGCCGGCCCCTGGCGACAATGAGGGGGGTCGACTCCCCCCTTTCCGCTATCCGAGGGCTCCGTGGGAATCCCCTCCGCCTTGCGCCAATCTTGGAGGCGACGGCTAGGTTGGCCGCCACCCTTTCTTGTCTCTTCCGCTCGTAGCCATATCTCCTCACGATAATCAACCTTCCATGGCCCTTCGTCTTCTTCATCGATCAGATCCTCCACAAAAAAGCCGGTTTCCGGATCAAAGCTCCCTACTTTCTCCTTCTCTTTCTTCAAAGGTGCCGCCTTTTCCCCTGATTTAGGGTTTCCTTCCCCTTTGTCGTTCACCGCCAATTGATTTAGGGTTGCCATCATTTGTGCGAATTCATCGTCGTGCTTCGCTTGGTTCACCGTCAATTGGTTGATGGAAGCCGTCAATTTTGCCATGGATTCGTCGTTGGCCGCCAATGATTTCTTGATCCCGTCGATTTCGTTCGTGAATTTGGCCTCCAAAGCTTCAATTTTGTCGTGGGATCTTGTCGTAGCCGCCATGGATCGTCACGTGCTCTGATACCAAATTGTTAGGATTCAAGATAAAAAGACGATTTTTATAGAAAAGTAGTAGCCAAGAACTAGATAATTGAATACAAAAAGGTGTATTCTCCTCCCAAGACGTCGAAGAGGACGTCCGCACTCGTTTAATCTAAGAACTACTCCTAGGACGCTCAATAGAGAATATCTCAAATATCAAGCATAAAAATCCTAATGACGGCTAGCCCTTATTTATAAAAGAAACTAGGGTTTTCTTAGGCTAATGGGCGCGCGCATAAACACAAGGGGGTGGGGGGCCGCCGGCCCACATGGGCCGTCCCATGCTTGGGCGGAAAAGACCGCCAGGTCTATCATGTCTTTTGGCATGTTATAACTATATAAAAGTTACTGTAGCTATCATGACTAGATAAAGGTTACTATAGCTATCATAACTACATAGGCAGTTATTATAACTTCTTCATGGAATGATCATATAAAGAGGAGTCATTGCATACACATGTATGGAGGAAAATAATGAAGAATGGAAAATTTGTTAATTCTCTTGAATTAATGCTTATTTTCAGATTAATTATTCATCCCATCAAGGACGCCATAAAATAAGTGATGTAGGCAAGAATATCAATGAAATTGTAGGGTTTTGTTCATATATATCATCAAAAGGAAAGCATGTTCATAGTTACACTCTTGTTTGGCATGTGCATGAGTCTCATTTGTGGATTGTTAATTATGCCATATAGTTTTTGGAATTCATCGATTCTCACAATTGGTATCAAAACTTCGTTATTGTTCTTGTTTTCACAATCCATGTTTTATTAGTTTCATACTTTACATAAAGTTTTATTTCTACTATCTTCGATGTGGTAGAAATTATTATAGTCATAAGTTGTAAGCATGATACACGTAGACTAAATATTGATATTAAAGTTTATGAATATAAAGTACCATAAAACATTAAAACTTATGGAATAGCCATAGCATCCATGAGTTAAGTGGTGATTGCAATTTATCTATTATGTCAACATTATTTAGTCACTTGTTTACTTGACATGTGTATAATTAATCATTAAGATAATCATGTTATCTAGTTTTAATAATTCGCTCTACTATATACGAGATTAGTATTTAATGTTTTACTCTATAGAGACTAGTCTTAAAGTTATGATCTACTCTATATGAGATTGGTTTATTGACATTATTATATAGAGATTAACATTGAAATTGTGATCTACTCTATATGAGATTGGCATTAATGCTCTACTCTATAAAGATTAGTTTTTGAAATTATATTTTACATAATACGAGATTGGTTTTTAATGTATTTTTATTATGCATAACTAATCTTATATATCCTTTGATATATGAAAATTTTGGTAGTAAATTTAATACTTTTATCGAATAGAAATTTTTCATGAACTACATAAATTTATAGTTTTACTATTATAAGTAGTAAGCATGTTTTAGATAACTAGATACATATTATTAAGTTATCAGGTATTAGTTATCATAAAACTAATGGAATATTCACAACATTCATGGGTTAAGTGATAATCATTTGTTACCTATATAGCATCTTGTTAAGCATCTAGTATTGCAATTGCTTCTACATTTATTGTCCACTATACACCCACAAGAAAGTGGTTATTTATGTAGAGTAATTGGGTTGAGACAATTTCAGACTTTAGTGTGAGCAATCTCTTATACCCATAGATACAAAGATTTCTTTCATTAATAGTAAATTAAACCGGTCTTAATTAAAGTTTAGTAATGAATTTATATGACTTCTACATATAGAAAAGTCAATTCATTACTGATAAAATAAATATTATTTGTTGTATCTAATTTATGTTTTATAAAGTTTTTAATGGTGGAAACATAAATTATAAATTGCTGCAAGATATTTTATAGGCATTATAATTAAGGGTTACAAGATATAAAGTAGTAATCTTATATGAATCTATTCATTTACGTATAGCATTTTGTAACAAAGTAGTCGGTTGAGAAGAATCGACATTAACTTCCATAAGGTTGAAGTTAAAATTTATGATCGTTGATAACATTTGAGCACATGAAGTTATATGCATGATGTTGACTGATTGACTGTTAAAAGGTCATATAAAAAATATGATCGCATTGATATGTTTATCATTTTAAGGTTGTATACATGATGTCTAGACATATTTTGAATGTTGTTAATATTTTGGGCATGACTTATAAAGTATGCACATTATATCTAAGTCATGTGAAAATTATTTATAAAGCAAATAAAAGTTGGACTCAGAATAGTCAAGTATTTATTCATAAAGTTATTTACATAAGGTTGTTTGCCTAAAGTTATTTGTAAAGTGTAAACATTATTGAAGCTTCTTAAAGAAACATTTATGTTGCCCATTAAAGTGCAATTATTAAATTTGGCCATAAAATATAGATTTACTATTGTTATGTTATAAAGATATTAATAGAATTATTCAGGTTAAGTGAGAAAATGTAAGAAATTTACACTTATGTGACTCTTAATCCTATTAATTGTAGCATGAGATATGTGTGTGTGTGTGCGCGCACATAAGTATGCACATATTAATGTCATTTAGCATATTATAACTATATAAAGGTTACTATAGTTATCATAACCACATAAAGGTTATTATAGTTATCATAACTACAACATAAGTATTTAGTATAACTCCTTGATGGAAGAATTATATAAAGAGGAGTCAATGCCTACACATGTATCGAGAAAAATAATGAAGAATGGAGATGTTAATTCTCTTGAATTAATGCCTATTTTCGGATTAATTATTCCTCCCATCAAGAAAGCCATAAAGTGACATAGGCAAGAATATCAATGAAATTGAAGTGTTTTCTTCATATGTATGTGTGTGTAATCAAAGGAAAGTATGTTCATGTTTACTCACTTGTTTGGCATGTACATGACTTGCATTTGTAGATTGTTAATCATGCCATTTAGTTTTGGGAATCCATTGATTCCCACACATGCATCTCGGAGTACACAATTATATGTAGAGTAAGCAATTTAAAGTAGGAAGTAGGAACTTTAGGCTCTCATTCAATGTTGGCTAGTGTTAGAAGCCAACACTTCTTAACACTCACCAAACATACTAAAAGAGCTAAGTGTCATTAGTAATCATGAGCTTAGGTGTCATCTAGAAGCCACCCAAACTCACCTCTTAACACCATCAATTTGGATAGAGCTACTATTCATCCAAATGGGCGGGGTTAGGCTTTAGCATCCACTTGCTCTATGCAATCGTGTTCAAATCTTGTTGTCACAGTCACACCTACACCTCTTGCTAGTTCCCCTTCAAAAAGTTCATAATTCCTGCACTTACACTTGACAAAGATGTTATGGTGTACTGGAAGGAAGCCTCATTCTGCATTTTGAAGTATGAATTGATTCCTGTTTCTAATTGAGCATCAAACTTGGCTTTTATTGTCCTCACAAAATAAAACAAAACAAAACAAAATAAAATTCTTAAAATAACTTAGCTTTTATTTATTATCTGTATTCAATGGTCCTATTTTAACAAAGAAATCTGCTTTTCAGATGAGAATATTTAAGAATCTCATCTTTTTCCCCTTCCTTGATCAAATAACTGTACTTTGCAAAAAAAATTGCTTTGCCAAGTCGCCTATACTGCTCCATTATCAGAAAAGGCGTGTGCCAACTGTTAAGATGGCTAGAATTTTTTACTTGTATACACCCCAATATTACCTTTGAAAGCTCATATTACATTATCACACCAGGTTTTGTGCTCCTTAAAAAAGCCAACGTAGTTGAGCCACTCCAATTTGATTATGATTATGATGAAGAAAAACACTATAACATGCTATATCTAGAGTAAAACAAGGTAATAAGGGCACCAGGAAGATAAAACCTACTGTATCTCGGGACTCAGCCATGAACCATATCGATCTTCAAGTTCTTGAGGTATATCAAAATGATTTAAAGTGACAAATGGCTGTATTCCTGCTCAAGAAATTAAAAAAGAGTCTGTAGATGATGATGAGAATAACTTTTCAAGTTTATTATATAATTTATACTTAAAAAAGACTTTCGCAAATGGTAGCAATTACCTTTGTGTAAAAGGGCGTTGATAAGGTTGTTGTAAAATTCTATGCCTTCTGGATTGACCTCTCCAAACCTTCCTCCTAATGATTTAAAGAAATAATAACAATTCATGGAATAAATGGAGCCATTACAGTTTAAGCTTCATCGAAGTATGAACTCACTTGGGAGAACTCTGGACCAGGATATGGAAAATCTGTAGGAGTTAAGACCTAGGGAATGCATCAACTCGACATCTTCCTGTTCAAATCCATCCCATTTTATTACTCTATATGGAGTAAAATTATATATTATTGAACAGAGTATAACAAATCTATTCTATTCCTGGCTTATTGATGCGCGTTTACCATATAACGATGATAGTGATCAGCGGCAACATCTCCATTGCTGCCATCCCTTATTTTCCCTGACGCAAAGGAAGTAAAACTAGGTATTCAATTCTGCATGTCAATGAGCTTGTAAGAGTAGACTGAACAAAATATTCTTGCAGTTTCCTTCTAGATTAACATCGTTATCACAACAAGTGCTAATCTCAATTCCGTGCATTTGATATGTATAGCCATCCTTCAAACAAACTGATCGTAGAAAAGTTCCATAGCACGTCGTACATGAAAAGACTTTATCTAGACGCAGACTTTCATGTTTGTTTTCATGCTCATCAGTGGACAATCAGAGCCCAATATACCTCAACGCCAGCTTGTACCATGGAAATTAGCATAGCAGTTGGCAGGTAGGCAGAAATTGCAAATTTATTATAGAGGGGACAATGTACTACTAAACTTTGGAAAGGAAAACAAAAAAATGCAATACATATTACGTTACCTGGCAAGTGAGTGGAAATATCCCAATTGCTAGGACCTCTGTTACCTTCTGAAACTGCACCTTCAATCTGAAAGCACCCCAATAATAAAAATCACAAAGATCACTAAGTGAGTTCACCAAGATCATGCCTCTTCAGTTTAAATTTTTGAATGTTTCAAACTGAACTCTACTGAATTACCAGAATTTGTTGTCTTCAACAGTAAAATTGTTGAAATTATAGGGATGTTCATGAATTTGCAAAATAAAATAGAATGTAATAATCTATTCATCGACAATGTCAAACAGAAACTCCACTAATGATTAAGATATCAGAAATAATTGAAGAATTTCATCGAACGATTGGTGGGCGTCATCAGTTAGATTCCAAAGCATCAACACAGCAAAACAGCACTGCTAACAAACAGGATTCAAATCTAATCAAAAAATTTTAAGGACGTTGACCCAAACAAACCTGCAAAATGAGGCATAAATATCAGTAATACACGAGAATGACTCTGCAAACACTAGTAAGAGATTGTTACTTGCAAGTGATTACTATCAAAGATTCCACCAAACGCCAATACAATTGCACAACAATAAAGATTATTTAATTAGAGGAGCAAAAATAGTTAAAAAAAGTAGGATTGGATTGTCGGAGAGGGGGGAATTTGGGATGTGGGTGGGGTTTGATGATATTTACGTATCTGACCCAAATGTCACTAAGGATAAGATTGGGTCCATGCAAGCAGTAATCTTAATCAATGTCAAGTGGGGCTGTCAACTGTCTGTCATAATCTTAATATATACATCGAAAAGATATTATGTGACAGCTGTCAGTCAAGATCCATATAAATTTTTTATTGTCACCAGTATCTAGGGGAAAAAATAGGAAATTGTTATATGCACCCCTATGAGTAGGGGTGCATATTGTTTTTTTTGCAAATTTTAACTTTTAATAGAAATAATAGGTTGAGGAGAGAGATGGAGAATATATAGGGCTTTCAATTTTAGGGGAAAAAAGGACATTGCACCCCTACTCATAGGGGTGCTGATAGTTGTTTTCAAAAAATATACAAAGCATTGAAAAAAGACAAACACAGAAAAAGAAATGCAAGAAGACGTTAACCTTTGTTTGTGAGGCAGAGAAGAAGTTAACTGTAATCTTTCTGCTGGTTGTTTGGTGTCAATTCGTGTGTTTATAAATGATTTTCGAATACGATACGTCTTTTTTTAATATACGCGTCGCCGTATCGTATCGTATGTACGTCAATTCGTGTGTTTCTTGTGACAGTGAGATTACCATGCAGGAAGAAAGAAGAAGAAGAAATTTAAAAAAACATAAGGGGAAAATCAAAAAATGGAGAAAATTTTGGGGCCATCAAAGAGCATATTAATCTTTCAGAAATTAAACATGCAGGTTTATGTTGTAGAAAGCTAATTAATGTTCTTGCCTGGTAAGCAGAGGTGGCGGTGCCGAAGAAAAACCCCGGAGGAAACTCGCCGGGATCCATGCCGGTGGCGGGCCGAAGGAGCTGAATAATGATCGCAGCAGCAAGAAGCAGGACTGCTCTAAGCTTTCTCTCGATCTCCATTGCTCACAGACCTACTCTCCTCCCTCCCTCTCTCTCTCTCTCATTGAGAATACAAATAAATGAAAGCTGTAAGAATCGGTGGGGTCCACACCACCAACCTCGTGGATCGCGTGTTTACCATCTTACTTAGGAAGTCCTAATCCTTATAATTATTTGGCGGTAGTTTTTTTTTGGTACGAATTATTTGGCGGTAGTTACGTGCTTACGTTGCGCGAGGGTGGGCGTCGGGTTGGTCCGAATTTTTTGTCCGAATCCGAATTCAATTCGGATCGGACGGGAAAAATAGGCACGACTCCCGATTCCTAATTTTTCACCGATTTGATTCCTAATCCAATTTTAATTCGGGCCGGATATTTGATCCGATTTCTGATTCGGATTCCACAAACGGACAGTTCCGATTCCAACTCTTGAACCGGATGGAAATATTTGTTATTTCCAAATTTATATAATACATGTAGGGGTGGGCATCGGGTAAACCCGTATTTTTTAGCCGAATCCGAATCCGATTCCGATTTTATTCGGATGGAAAAAATAAGTCCGACTTCCGATTTCGAATTTTTTACCGATATCAATTTCGATTCCGATTTTAATTCGGACTAGATATTTGATCCGAATTCCGATTTCAATTCTGAAAACGGACAGTTCCAATTCTGATTCCGTAACGAGACGCCAATCTTCGGTATTTCCAAATTTATATAAAACATGTAAGGGGGAAATCGGGTAAACCCGAATAGTTTGATCGAATCCGAATCCGAATCCGATTCCGATTTTATTCGTCCGGGAAAAATAAGTCTGAATCCCGACTCCGAATTTTTTGCCATTTCCAATTCCGAACCGATTTTAATTCGGACAGGATATTTGATCCTAATTCCGATTCTGATTCCGAAAACAGATAGTTCCAATTCCGATTCCGACTTTGACTCCGATTCCGATTCCAGAACCGGATGAAAATCTTCGTTATTTCCAAATTTATTACTACATGCATCTTGACTCGTCTCAAAAGATGTGAGTGCTACTCCTAAGTGTAGGAGATCGAACAAGTAATAATCCTGGTAAGTCCAGGTATTGTATCCACGGGACAACTGTCCTGTAAAACCAAGAACTTCGGTTTATAAAGAGTACTAATACGACAAGAAACAACCATCTTTCAAGTATAAAGATATGGTATCGAGAGTTTAAAACAATGAAAGAAAATTCTACGATATTTACTATGAATTCGATACTAGGGTACCAATGTGGATATATGTGTAGGTTGTGTTTTTCATTAGGGTGTTTGCAATCAATGATTATTAATATCTTGTCTATAACTCAACGTTTCATCCGGGTAGGGCATGAGAACGTCGGAAAGTTGTTAGTTCTTGGGTTCAAGACTAACGTTGTTTTGATGCTGACCAATACATTATGATTAGTGTGCTAATCAATCTTATGTTTTAGTCTCAGTTTATCTTAGTGATTATATGTTGATGAAACAAAGTATAATGCTTGGAGGATATTACAAGGGATATCTTAAAGACCTCCAAGAGTGTTGGTGTGCCCAAGCTTGGATGAAGTCATGAAGATCATCTAATGAAGCCATAGCTTGGAGCATGATGATGGATGTACATCTAGAGGAGCAATGTCAAAGCTTGGAGCTTGATGAAGGGAAAGTCATCAAGGAGTGCCAAAGCTTGGAGATGATGGGGAGCATCAAGGTATCATGAGCTTGAAGACTTAGACTCTAGGAGATGCAATTTGTAATCCATGTAATTTCAATTACTTGCATTTCTCTTTTTTGAGTCTAGGATTATTGTAATGGCTTGATAGATGGTCATACTCTCATGCATATGCATTTAACCATCTTAGTGAGCCTTAGGATTATCATAGAATCCAACCAAATAGGTTCATCTTGCCTAAAGACTCAATTGGAGTCTCTGGCTCTCCAACAGTCGCCTGATGAAGGTTTTACAGTCGACTGGGTGATTCCAGTGGCTTGTCGAGTCTTCTACAGTCGACTGTGGTGCATAGCTCAAGTCAACATTTTTATTGACTCTTCTTGAGCTTTTTGCATCAGTCGACTGGTGTTCAATTTACAGTCGCATGTATTCTTACAGTCGCCTGTGAATTGGTCGACAGTCGACTGTGCACATCTTGCATTTTCTGGGCTTCATCCCAATTTGCAAGACAGTCGACTGATAAAGTTTTTACAGTCGCATGTATATTTACAGTCGCCTGTGAAATGGCCATCAGTCATCTGAAAGGCGTAAGTGTGAAAAGTGCATCTATCTATGTTTTATTTCCATCCCTGTAGCAATCGCCTGATGAAGGATATACAGTCGATTGTCTGTTTTACAGTCGCCTGTGTAGTCTTCTACAGTCGACTGTCCTGGCTCAGATTATAGCCGTTGGGATTTTTCTAGCCGTTGAACTGTAATGCCCTACGTAGCTACTGCACAAGTACTAAGGGGGGTGAATAGTACTTTAAAATAATTAAGAAGATAATTCCTAATTATCTTGCAAACTCAACCAACAATGCGGAAATGTAAATATTGACAACAAAGAAATGCAATCACAAACAGACGATATAACGGGTTCGGATCCACACAAGTCTCCCCGACTTGTTCCCGGTGATACTACGTCCCAAACACCCGGATCCCCTCCGGCTACTTGAGTTAAAAATTGTAACGACCCGCTCTCGGGGGCCCGTTACTTATTTGATATTTGCGCAGGTCCTGCAGGTTACCAGTGAATTCAAAATAGCCACGATGCAGAGATGTACAAAAATACTCAAATAGTGTACAATTATTACATTCCATACTGTACAAGATGTCCCAACAATATACATGAAAGAATAAAGTACACAACACTGAAAATATAACTCTGTAAGCTGCAGTTGAACTTTGGCGCTATTAGCTCAGGAGCATCTATCTTCATCTGTACGTCGTCTGCGGTGCCACGGAGATGGAACCGTAGGTAAGTCACAACAATTCTAAATATAGAAAAGGAGCAGTGCACAAGTATGACAAAAGTAACTACGTAGAAGCAGATTAGAGTGAAAAGTAAAGTACTGAGTAACAACTGTACACAACTGAAAAGTAAAGGCAAACTGAACTGAAAGGAGAGAACAACTGTACTGTGGTAGTGCAAGTGTAAAGCAGGCTAGGCAAGTGAAACGTACTATTGCTGTAGCTAAAAGTATGACAGGTAAAGAACTGGTGACTGTACAAGTGTAGTAGGTGAAGTGCATGCAATACGTAAAGTAAAGGTGACTGTGATGCGTAAAGTAAAGTGACTGTGCAAAGTAACTACACTACGTGACTCAAGTCGGAGAGTACAATATGTGACCATCGAGTTCATCTCTTGCTTGGGCGCGACCCAGACGAATGCCAAAAAAACCCAGGCAGCTAGACAGGATGCTGACATGCAGCATTTTTATATTTGCCGAAACACAGGCAGCTAGACATGATTGCCGAAACACAGGCAGCTAGACATGATTGCCGAAACACAGGCAGCTAGACATGTAGATTGAACTCCAGTCACTCCCATACTCTCGCAAACTATGAGTTTCCCCAAACCCCAGTGATGTGTCAAGTGTTCTATGTACATTTCCTTTTCATGATGTTCCACGAGATGTTCCACACGATATTCCACAAGATACAAGCTGTTCCACATGTTGCTAGTCAAACCAAGTCAACTGGTTGACTTTCTTATAGAAAGCCAGACATTCTTTCCAAAGCAAGCTGGCCAAGTGAAGTGAGGATAAAGACAAGTCCAACATTCGGGGTGTCTAGTATTGTTTCAAGATGTTATCAATTCCTTGTTCACGATGATAGTTAACCAGGACCACTGGTTTAAAACCAGATAGTAGAGCAAAGTTGATGCTAAGAAATTTGAGGATAAGGACAAGTCCAACAAACATGGAATACAAAAACTGTTGGTTTAAGGGTGGTAGTTTCGGTAGTACACAATTTTCCCAAGTTGATGTTTGTGTTTAACAACCACCAAAGTTGAAAGTTGGCAAAGTAATCTATAGTTGATTACTTTCCTATTAGATTAGGTTTCTAGTTCGGTTCAAGTCAAGTAGCCGTTCGGAGGCTATAGTGGTGTCCTAAGTTCACACGGGTACACTTATCTAATTTTCTAACATTAGAATTAGTCGTGACTTACGGAATTCGAGGCTGTTGTAGCAAGCCGGAACTGGATTTAGGGCTTCTACGGACGTTGGTGCACAAGAATTTGTACCTGCAACACAAAAATATTTGGTTAAAGAATACACTTATTTCCTATTTAATAATTTGGCCGTTTTTTATTTTTAAACGGATTGAAACGTTGTCGAAAAGTGTTCAAAAATTTTCTGTAGGCTAGATATGATGAAAATAATTTTACTGTAGGAGGAAATATTTTTCAGACGCTCTTAGGTATTTTTCATAATTTTTAAAAGCTCAAAAATAATTTAAAACTATTTTTAATTAAGTAACGTATTTATTCAAACATTTATTCTGGGTGCAATCGGTATCGGAAAGTTGCAAATGAACTTTCAAAATGGCCGTCTCGGAGAGTACTTTAACATATATTTTTCTCACATATAATTGTACGTGAAAATAACAAGTTACGGATTTTTAATCGACAATAACGTATTTATCTTTTAGGCTTAAAAATTAATTTTGGAAAAACTACACTTCTGATTGAGATGAAACTAGTGCCATTGGGTCCAGAATGTCATTTCTGATTTTCTAGGGTTAGTTTGGTATTTTTCTGATTCTTATATAATTTATTATTAATTTTAAACTAGTAATACCATATTATCTAATTATTAAAATACCTTTATACTCGTATTTATACGGAAATACGTTATAAATTATGTATTAAAATATGTCTTAAATCACGTTCTCACCATCTCCTCTTCGTGCATGGGCGGAGGGGCTCCTCGCGTTTGCGAAGTCGTCGTTGGCGTCTGAGGGCGGGGGAGGGCAGCGTACGTCGTCGGGGAACGGCGAGCGGTCTTCCGACGATGGCAGCGGCGACGAGTGGCGGAGAAAGCATGGGTTGCTGCAGCTGCTTCCCGTCGATCGGGGCTGTGCAGCGTTCGTCGGAGTGAGGGATGGCGAGGGACGGAGCGAGGTACGATGGGTCGGAGTTGAAGCCGGTGGGGTCTTCGTGCAGGCGGCGGAGCAGCGGGGTCGCAGGCGATCGGACGGTGGCGGGAGCTCTCAGAGAAGCAGCGGACGAGTGGCACGCTGGGCGGAGCGTCGTCGGGGGTTGATGTCGAACGAAGGAGGAGCTCTGTCGGGGGCGGCGACCTTGGCTTTGACGTCGGAGGGGCGAGGCGAAGGCGGTGGCAAACAGGGCGGAGCTCAGGCGGAGAGGGGGTCGGAGCTCCGGGCTCTTCGAGCGGGCTGAGGCGGAGAGAGGCGGGCAGTGCTCGTCGGAGGGCGGTGATGGGTCAGGGGCTATCGGAGGACGACAGTGAGCGGCGGCGAGCGGTGGCGAGGCGGGGCGACGGCGCTGCGGCTTCGTCGACGTCGGGGGCTCCCGATGAGCGGCGTTGGATGGTAGCATGGGGGTCTCGACGTCGGGCGACGTTGGCGGAAACTGCGGAAGGCAGCGGTTTCGGGGGCGATCGCCGTACGTCGGGGCTCGGAGAAGCGTCGTCGGAGACGTGGGTCGGAGAGATGGATGGGAGAGCATGGGTAAGGGAGGGAACGAGAGAGAGAGGGATTGTCTGTGTGTGTGAGTGGGTTTGCATGGGTTCGAGCGGGCTTAGGTTTGTGAGCTGAGGAAGAAAGAGAGGGTAGGGGTTATTTATAGTTAAGCTTGGGTTTATTTGTCAAATGTATTTAATAGTGTTATGTTAGCTTTAGGACTAAATATTAAATGGGTTAGACTAAGCTAAGAAAGTTTTAAACGTATCCTCTAACACGTTTTAGGTATGGTTAGGTTAATCTAATAGTTAATTAGGTTAAGGTAATTAGTAATTAGCTAGGGTAATTTGTGACGATAGCGGTATAAATTGTAACGAAATTACGATTTTGCCCCTACTAGCAAACGTGTCCGAAAAATTACGAAAACATACCTACGGGATCGTATCGTCGTAAGGATGGCGAATACGAAGTCCGTTTCAGGGTTTGGGCTATGGAGATACTAGTTTTTGGCCAAAACATTTAGGAAGCGGGTTCGCGGGTTCTCTATTGATTTGACTTCAGAAAATTACGAGATTAATGTGGGGAGCCCTAAATGACCATAGGATGCTACTGCAGAAGTTTGAAAATGTTTTGAAGACGTTTGTATTGAAAATAAATTCGTCGAATCAAAACGGTAATTTTGGAAGGTGAATTTTAACAGAAATGTTTTGGGTATTTGAGGAAATCGGAAATTGCTGAAATACTTTATAATAAGTCTAGTATTTCAAAATATTTTTATATGAATTTTTGAAATTAGTTTAAACTCCTGATCAACCAGTACAAAACACAATTAAAAATGAAATTACTTTAAATATTTGGTTTAAATGTTTTTGGAAAAATACAAGTCGTTACAGAAATCTCTAACTCAAATTTGCACTATGAAATACTTGTAGAAAACCTCTACAAGATCAAATCATACACAAATGAAAACGTGACTCTCACAAACCGGGATCAAACACAAACTCTCACAACCGAGAGTAAAACACTTGTAATAGCAAAGTAAATGAAATACGAAATTCTTACCAACAAAATCCTATGCCTTGAGTAAACTTACGATTTAGGGCAAAGAGGATTTTGGAGGAGAAGAAGGCACCAAACCCTAGCTCCAAGATGTTGACCAGCAATGGAGGCCTAGGAAGATGTTGGTGACCTTGGATCAAGCTCTTGGCTTGAATGGCTCACAATCAATGTGATCTCTCTTTGGAAATAAGAGTGTGAGAGAGATTATTGAGAAATGAATGAGGTTGGAAATGAGAATTAATGCTTCTCTTTGATTCTCTATACTTCAATTAATATCAGCCTTGAATGCTATGAAAGCAGCCCTTCAAGTATATATAAGATAGAGGAAAGAGAGAGCAAAATTCGTGGCAATTAATGCTCCAACGGCTCTATTCTGAAGCAGACTAGTCGGTCAAAGAAGGATCACTGACCGACTAGTTTCTCAACTAGTCGGTCGGTGATTCAACATGAAACGACTAACAGCTTCACAGCAAAAGAGAAAGTTCAGATGATAGAGAACTAGTCGGTCTAAGAAGACTTGCTAACCGACTAGTTTCACAACTAGTCGGTCGATGAGTGTTCTTTGACCGACTAAGAGTCAAAATATAATAGGCTGAATTCAAGTTGAACTAGTCGGTCTGAGAACAAATTCCAACCGACTAGTTTCTCAACTAGTCGGTCGACAATCGTTCTTAGACCGACTAATGATAAACAGTAGCTCAGGCTGAAAAACTGTACACACAACTAGTCGGTCTAAGAAGGATTCCTAACCGACTAGTTTGACAACTAGTCGGTCGGTGAACCTTCTTTGACCGACTAACTGTAAACAGTAAAGAGCTGAATTTAAACAAGGCATTCTAGTCGGTTCAAGAAGGATTGCCGACCGACTAGATTGTCATCTAGTCGGTTGGTTCTTCTTCTTGAACCAACTAACATGCACAAGAAGCCGCGATAAGAAGCGTTAAGCTTCGGGAAAGATTCTATGGGCTTCTAATAAGATCCTAGCTCTAAGATATGAGCGTTATGAAGATTAAAACGTAAGACCTACTCAAGGCTTAACATTCTACGAAACGAAGCTAGAAGACTATAAATAAAACTTGACGAACCGTCTTCAAAAGCTTCGATCGAATCTTCTTGACTTCAATAATGGTCCTTGAGCTTCAACGAAGCTTCAAGCACACGATCACGCGCTTTGAGAAGTCTTGAGACGTCGCTTTTGATGTTCATAGAAATTTGGCGACGATCTCCATAACTGCGCTCACAAAGAGTTAGTTCACGATATTTATGTTTGTTCATCATCAAAACCAAATCCGGGGAATCAATACTCAACATGAACAGTCGACTGTCATTTGTTCATGTCACGCCCCGCTTCCCATTCTACCGGGAGCGAGGACGCGAGCGGGTCCGCGATGTGCTTAAAACAAGGAGGAGTACTTTTTTTTTCTTTTTTTTTGAAATCTTCTTCTTTTCTTCCTCCTTGGCTTAAACACACTAAGCGTCTGTATAAAAATTGCAGATTCTTGCTTGCAAATTTAAGAAGCAGCTCAAACAACATTATTACATATCCAGTGTACATTAATTAAGATACAGCTTGGCCTAGCATGGCCAATACAAACAAAGTATACAAATTACATTATTCAAATATATATATATAAGTGCTGACGCGAAGGTAAAAGTCTAGTCTTCTGTGGGTAGATACTCCATGTAGTTTTCGAGCACTGGCTCGACTCCTGCAGTAGTGTCTTCAAAGAACTCACTATCGATACCTGACGGACATTTCGTAAAACAACAAAATGAAATGTCCGTCAGCGAGGTTTACTCGGCAAGATAATCTCAAAACCAAAACGTTAGACGTTTTAAAATTAAACCAAGCTGGACTTTTAAAGACAAGCAATAAGTTTAATTTAAAATAAGCAATAAAAAGATAAAGCAGTTTAAAAGCAGTTAAAATAGTTAAAGCAGTTAAAGAGGTTAAACATTTGCAATCTGCAGCAAATTTAATCATCGATAGCCATTTGCAATATCGTTTACAACCTGTAGCAATTTAATCATTCAATAACAATTTGCAATACCATTTGCAACCTGTGACAATTTAGCATTAAATAAACACACCGTAGCAACCTGCAGAAAAGATGTTAGAACAATAGTCAAAAACCAGTCTATCCTAGTGATAAGTCCATGTCCAAGAGTACTAGAGATAACCAACATGCAGCCTGCGACGGGAGCAACTCCGAGGCTTACCCACCGTTCCGATATGGCAACGGTCAAGGTTCTAACCCCCGTAATGTGTTGGAGGTAATTTAGTATGGCGCATCCAGTCATTCTGTAACACTTGTGATCATAGACTACCCCAAACCCGGGTCAAGTCAAGTGGCGGTCAAAAGAATGTGTACTATCTGTCTATTATTGAAATTCCATCTTTCATTCTATATTATTAAAGTTCCATCTTTCATTCAATATTGTTGAAGTTCCATCTTCCATTCAGTCAATTCAATCTCGGTATTCCAATAGTCTGTACAACAGTCTCGTGAAAGTTCACAACTTCACGACTCGATTAAATGAAAACATCAGTATCACTTAAATAAATAAAGAACGAGTAAGATATGATTTTAACCAAGCAAAAGAGTTTAAATTAGCTTAAAATACTTTCTAAGACTAGTAGTTATTTTTCAAGATTTTTAAACAATTTTTAAACAATTTTAAATAGCCAAAAAGCAATTTTAAATCAAGAAATGATTTTTAAAACATATGTTCAAGGAATTGTTTAGAGCAAACCGTACATCAGAATTCTTCAAACAAGGTGTCAAAATGATCGTATTTACTAGTACTATGACATATATTTTTATCGTACATTGGTGTACGTAAAAATCACAGGTTATGAATTTTAAAAGGATTTATAAAACAAGAAATTATTAATAATACCCTCGATCAAGGATTTATTTCGGATAAACCGTACATCAGAATTCTGCAAACAAGATGTCAAAACGATCGTATTTACAAGTACTGTAACATATATTTTATCGTATAGCAGTGTACGTAAAAATTGCAAGCTACGAATTTTAAAAGAATTTTAACCTATTTAAGTTTTGCCTTTAAAAATTCACTGTGAGAAATATACTTGCCTGATCGCGACGAAACTAGCGCCAATGGATTCGTTTCGACGTTTCTGATTTTCTGGGACTAGCCACACATTTTTCTGGCCCGCTGTTTCGCTCGTCGTACTGTGCAGGGGCGGGGGCCTACGACGTCGGGGGGCGACGGCGAAGCGCCGTGGCGGCGGCGGAGGCGGCTACGGGGTCTGAGAACGGTGGAGCGACGGCGGGCGTTGGTGTCCTCGTCGAAGCAGCGGTGAGGGGGAACGAAGAGGAGGCGGCGTTCGTCGGAGCTCGGGTGGCGAGGCTTCGGGCTGCTGATGGCGGCGTCGAGCGTAAACAGCAGCTGCTGCTGCTGGTCGGGGTCGTGGCGGAGTCTGGAGGGAGTGGGAAAGGCGGCGACGGGGCGAGCTCCGGTGGGGGTGGCGCTGTCCGCTCCTCAGCGGTGTTGTGAAGGCGGTGGCGGAGGAGCTTCGAGCTCCTGTCGGAGCGTCGAGCTGCAGAGCCTCACGACGGCGTCGACGCGAGTGCGAGACGGCAGCGGCGTCGTCGGAGGTTGATGTGGAACGGAGGAGAGAGGGAGAACGAGAGAGAGATGAGAAGGAGAGCGCTGTGTGTGGGTTTGTGTTGCTTTGGGTTGAGAGCTGATCCGTGCGAGGGTTACGGGCTGGGTTAGAGTGAGAGAGAAAGAGAGGCCTGTGGGTGTGTATGGGTTTCGGGTTGCTGTGAACGAAGGAGGTGTGAGATATATAGGGTTTTAGAGAATAGGGTAGATGGGGTTTGTTAGCTGAGAGGGGTAGATGGGTGGATGTGGGTAGCTGAGGGAAATGGGTAGGGGTAGTTACGGGTAGATTAGGTGGGATAATTAGGGGGGTAATGATAATTAGGGAAGGGTTAAAAACATTAGTGAAGGTCATTAGTGAAAATACAAACGCGAAATTACGAAAATGCCCCTACTAGTAAACGTGTCCGAAAAATTACGAAAACATACCCACGGGATCGTATCGTCGCGAGGATCGCGAATACGAAGACCGTTTCAGGGTTTGAGCTACGGAAATACTAGATTTTGGGCCAAAACGTTTAGAAAGCGGGTTTGCGGGTTCTCTATTGAAACGATATCAGAAAATTACGAAATTAATGTGGAGAGCCCTAAATGATTATAGGATGCTACTACAGAAGTTTGAAAACGTTTTGAAGACGTTTGTATAGAAAATAAATTCATTGACCCAAAACTGCAATATCTGAAAATGAATTTTTATCAGATCTTTTAGAGGTATTTGACGAAATCCGATTTTACTAAAATACTCCATAACTAGTCTGGTACTCCAAAATATTTTTATAGGAAATTTTTGAAATCAGTTTAAGACTCCTAACAAACCATTATAAAATACAATTAAAATTGAATTTTCTTTAAATACTTAATTTGAAAGTATTGGAAAAATACAGGCCGTTACATTCTACCCTCCTTAAAAATAATTCCGTCCTCGGAATTTAAAATATTTTTGAAACAAATAATTGATATTACAAAGAAGCTCAAGCAAATAAATGATAAAATGGAAAACTAGTCGAATGATTACAGTTTAGAAAATAAGTTGTTAATAGCATGAAATATAATGTGATATAATGGCATCAAGAAAACAAGAGATATTTCTAATAAGTATTAACATTATCATAGTTCCAGTAACTAGTCCCGACCAGTATCACTACAATAGTTACCATGCCTTCTCAAGTAGTCCAAAATTAACATGAGATAATATTATCACATGAAAATGAGGGCTATTATGATGACAACATCTGTTCGAACTTGGAACCTGAGGTGATAAGCCAGTAGCAAGCTATTTAAACCACATAAATGGAAGAACATAAGGTTTATTCGTGCTACTGGGTCTTAATCAAAGATGTCGCTCATTATATAGCACGTATCGACTAATCCACGGGTACCAACACCATCAATTTCCATAATGCCCAACCACATGCTAACGTCCAAATCACCGCCCAAAGGTAAATACAAGGCCAACACTCTAAGTCAGTACTCACTGCCAGCATTCCTCCCGTCAATCTCCATACTATCCAACAATAAGGCAGGATCCATGCTCTCATCCAGAGCCAAGCACAAGGCCTACATCCAACTTCAACACCCAAGGCCAATATCATGCCAATATTCATCGCCATCACTCCTTCCGTAGACCAATACTTGACATTCGCAACACCCAACATCATCCAACAAATGAACAACCAAAAACACGCTTTCCCGCACACCAAAAGGAGTAGACGCAAGAGGAAGCCTAAACGGGATCTCAACGAGGGTGAGACCCAAGGCAGATAGCTCAAGAGAAGCCCAAGGATCACGGCTTCCCAAGATCTCAGCCAAGCGGCGGTAGCGAGGGCGGCGGTGAGGGTTGCTGCTAGGCCCAACAGACCCCAAGGTCGTCGGTGGGCCATCGGCGGCTGGCGATCTGCGGCGACGAGGGCTCCGACTGGCTGGCGATCCATGGCGGGGAGGGCCTCCGGGATGGAGCGAAGCGGAAGCTGGCGGATCTTTGGGTGAGGCCGGCGGATCGGAGATCGGAGCGGCGATGCGAGGTTCGATCGAGCTCGCTTGGGGAAGAGGCCGGGAGGAGGAGGGGGCGATGTCTGAGCGAAAAGAGAAAGCCACGGGGTGGCTTGCGGAGGAAGGAGATGGGTTAAAAAGAAAAAGGGGGGCACCGAAGTCGTCGGTGTTAAGCGGGAACGGGGCTCGAGGAGAGGAAACGGACAGAACGCAATAAAGAGGGGAAAAGGCGGTCAGTGGGAAATGAATCAAACCCTTGGGGGAAAGAAATTGGGTACAAGATAGAAGTAGGGGCTAGAGGAGAAATACGAGCACAAAATGAAAAGACGCCAACAACCTACACTGGCACGTCAGGTTGGCTCGTCTCAAAATCTCCAGTATCATCCTCGAATACTTCTGAGCGTCCTTCGATCTGCTTCCATGGAGGAACTTGAACTTAAGATGGTCGGGTATTTCGAACTCTACCCTCCTTTGACGACAGTCAAAGGTGGCATGAAATGTCCTTAACCAATTCATCCCAAGAACAACATCAAATGTTGGCATCTCTATCACCATGGATTTAGCGAAAAGACCTCGTCTACAAATCACAATAGAACATTGGAGGCATCCACTGAGAACTGCCAGCGGTCTCGACCATCCAACGTGGAGTCAGAGGTTTAACAGTTACAGTGATAAGAAACATGTCCAAGCTCTAAATAATAGAGTAAGTAGCTTAGTGGAATATCTCGTACCTGGGATTTACTTGGTCCGTAGCCTCAGCTTCTTCTACTGTCATGGTACAAGCTTGGCGTCTTTGGGGTAGCACCTGTTGTCGAGTCTGATGGTACACTTGTTGTTGGTTGACGTTGCTGAGCAGAGTTGGAAGGCTGAGACTTCCTCTCCGGACAGTCGCTTGCAGTGTGGCCCTTCGATTTGCTTTAGTGGTTGAACTCGAACTTCTGATGATCCAAATTTTGAATGAAGTCCTCCATAACTAGAGTTCAAGGGGACTAAAGAAAGATTCTAAGAAGGTCAATCGAAAGGTCATCAAGCTAAGAGAAGGTGATAATGATGAAGATCGATGGCGTTACATAATCATGATTCACATCCTTGCGGTCCAGCGGACACGGCCAGGGAAGTGACTAAGCTAGGATCACTTGCCACCCAGTCTAGCTAGGTTGATCCAACAGACTTTAGCCAAGCACATTGACCGGTATCATGGTCCATTGAAGGAAGATTATCATTTATATGCGTGCCATCATCAACTGAAGGAAAGGTGATGAAATGAGTAGATGGTTCATCCAATGAAAATAACTATAACGGTTAGCAAAAGTGGCTACCAAGGAGGGTATAACCAAGAATGGAACACGAGTTCATAAGCAATGGTTAAGAATTCGAAAAGGTAATGATGTTCAATGGAAATAGTTCGTTGCAAATTTTGTGATAAGAAGCAATAGAAAATTTCCAAATCAAGATGTGGACATGCTATAGCACGATAACATATGCTAGCAATGATAATAAAGACGATGAGTGTCAAATCGACGTAGAGGGAAAAGGTTCAGGTATACCAGTGATTACTGGCTCTGTAGCCGTAGTATCTCGGGTTGATGTGATGGATGCTTGACACCTAGCTTGGTTTAGCTCGGCCTGATGAATGACTCGATGTTGTGGAGCTAGGGGTGGTTTAAGATGTGCTGATCCAGAAACTCCTGTTGTCGTAGTCGCTTTCTTGTTAATGCGGCGAGGGCAGTTCCTGAGAGAGTGCTCAGATGCTCCACAGGCCAAACATTGATTCAGTAGCAGGCGGCATTTCTTCTTGATATGTCCCTTTCGGTTGCAATGGAAGCACACCATCGGGGATTTCTTGTTGACTGAAGATGTGGGCCTCTTGAATGTAGTCGTCGTCGGTTGGAGAGCGTCTCTCAGTGGTTCCACAGGATGCTTCCTTTGGGATGCTTTATAGAGTTTGTCAACAGCCTCATGGAGAACTTGACGTTGAATTTCCAGTATTTCCTTTACGATACCCAAGATATCGTTGTTGGTGATGTCGTGAGTATCTGCTTGACCTGTCATACTTCAAAACAAACCGCGATGTAAGGTAGGTTAGAATAAATCTATTCTAATTGTACACTTGGATATTCATGTCATTCAAACTGATCTTAAAGTATTTGCATAAGCAAGACCTGCATGGGCCGCCAACAAAACCTGTCACGCCCCGCTTCCCATTCTACCGGGAGCGAGGACGCGAGCGGGTCCGCGATGTGCTTAAAACAAGGAGGAGTACTTTTTTTTTCTTTTTTTTTGAAATCTTCTTCTTTTCTTCCTCCTTGGCTTAAACACACTAAGCGTCTGTATAAAAATTGCAGATTCTTGCTTGCAAATTTAAGAAGCAGCTCAAACAACATTATTACATATCCAGTGTACATTAATTAAGATACAGCTTGGCCTAGCATGGCCAATACAAACAAAGTATACAAATTACATTATTCAAATATATATATATAAGTGCTGACGCGAAGGTAAAAGTCTAGTCTTCTGTGGGTAGATACTCCATGTAGTTTTCGAGCACTGGCTCGACTCCTGCAGTAGTGTCTTCAAAGAACTCACTATCGATACCTGACGGACATTTCGTAAAACAACAAAATGAAATGTCCGTCAGCGAGGTTTACTCGGCAAGATAATCTCAAAACCAAAACGTTAGACGTTTTAAAATTAAACCAAGCTGGACTTTTAAAGACAAGCAATAAGTTTAATTTAAAATAAGCAATAAAAAGATAAAGCAGTTTAAAAGCAGTTAAAATAGTTAAAGCAGTTAAAGAGGTTAAACATTTGCAATCTGCAGCAATTTAATCATCGATAGCCATTTGCAATATCGTTTACAACCTGTAGCAATTTAATCATTCAATAACAATTTGCAATACCATTTGCAACCTGTGACAATTTAGCATTAAATAAACACACCGTAGCAACCTGCAGAAAAGATGTTAGAACAATAGTCAAAAACCAGTCTATCCTAGTGATAAGTCCATGTCCAAGAGTACTAGAGATAACCAACATGCAGCCTGCGACGGGAGCAACTCCGAGGCTTACCCACCGTTCCGATATGGCAACGGTCAAGGTTCTAACCCCCGTAATGTGTTGGAGGTAATTTAGTATGGCGCATCCAGTCATTCTGTAACACTTGTGATCATAGACTACCCCAAACCCGGGTCAAGTCAAGTGGCGGTCAAAAGAATGTGTACTATCTGTCTATTATTGAAATTCCATCTTTCATTCTATATTATTAAAGTTCCATCTTTCATTCAATATTGTTGAAGTTCCATCTTCCATTCAGTCAATTCAATCTCGGTATTCCAATAGTCTGTACAACAGTCTCGTGAAAGTTCACAACTTCACGACTCGATTAAATGAAAACATCAGTATCACTTAAATAAATAAAGAACGAGTAAGATATGATTTTAACCAAGCAAAAGAGTTTAAATTAGCTTAAAATACTTTCTAAGACTAGTAGTTATTTTTCAAGATTTTTAAACAATTTTTAAACAATTTTAAATAGCCAAAAAGCAATTTTAAATCAAGAAATGATTTTTAAAACATATGTTCAAGGAATTGTTTAGAGCAAACCGTACATCAGAATTCTTCAAACAAGGTGTCAAAATGATCGTATTTACTAGTACTATGACATATATTTTTATCGTACATTGGTGTACGTAAAAATCACAGGTTATGAATTTTAAAAGGATTTATAAAACAAGAAATTATTAATAATACCCTCGATCAAGGATTTATTTCGGATAAACCGTACATCAGAATTCTGCAAACAAGATGTCAAAACGATCGTATTTACAAGTACTGTAACATATATTTTATCGTATAGCAGTGTACGTAAAAATTGCAAGCTACGAATTTTAAAAGAATTTTAACCTATTTAAGTTTTGCCTTTAAAAATTCACTGTGAGAAATATACTTGCCTGATCGCGACGAAACTAGCGCCAATGGATTCGTTTCGACGTTTCTGATTTTCTGGGACTAGCCACACATTTTTCTGGCCCGCTGTTTCGCTCGTCGTACTGTGCAGGGGCGGGGGCCTACGACGTCGGGGGGCGACGGCGAAGCGCCGTGGCGGCGGCGGAGGCGGCTACGGGGTCTGAGAACGGTGGAGCGACGGCGGGCGTTGGTGTCCTCGTCGAAGCAGCGGTGAGGGGGAACGAAGAGGAGGCGGCGTTCGTCGGAGCTCGGGTGGCGAGGCTTCGGGCTGCTGATGGCGGCGTCGAGCGTAAACAGCAGCTGCTGCTGCTGGTCGGGGTCGTGGCGGAGTCTGGAGGGAGTGGGAAAGGCGGCGACGGGGCGAGCTCCGGTGGGGGTGGCGCTGTCCGCTCCTCAGCGGTGTTGTGAAGGCGGTGGCGGAGGAGCTTCGAGCTCTTGTCGGAGCGTCGAGCTGCAGAGCCTCACGACGGCGTCGACGCGAGTGCGAGACGGCAGCGGCGTCGTCGGAGGTTGATGTGGAACGGAGGAGAGAGGGAGAACGAGAGAGAGATGAGAAGGAGAGCGCTGTGTGTGGGTTTGTGTTGCTTTGGGTTGAGAGCTGATCCGTGCGAGGGTTACGGGCTGGGTTAGAGTGAGAGAGAAAGAGAGGCCTGTGGGTGTGTATGGGTTTCGGGTTGCTGTGAACGAAGGAGGTGTGAGATATATAGGGTTTTAGAGAATAGGGTAGATGGGGTTTGTTAGCTGAGAGGGGTAGATGGGTGGATGTGGGTAGCTGAGGGAAATGGGTAGGGGTAGTTACGGGTAGATTAGGTGGGATAATTAGGGGGGTAATGATAATTAGGGAAGGGTTAAAAACATTAGTGAAGGTCATTAGTGAAAATACAAACGCGAAATTACGAAAATGCCCCTACTAGTAAACGTGTCCGAAAAATTACGAAAACATACCCACGGGATCGTATCGTCGCGAGGATCGCGAATACGAAGACCGTTTCAGGGTTTGAGCTACGGAAATACTAGATTTTGGGCCAAAACGTTTAGAAAGCGGGTTTGCGGGTTCTCTATTGAAAGTTAGTTCACGATATTTATGTTTGTTCATCATCAAAACCAAATCCGGGGAATCAATACTCAACATGAATAGTCGACTGTCATTTGTTCATCAGTCGACTGTCTGTGCCGTTATGTCACGCCCCGATCTCCAGAATACCCGAAACTATACAATTTTTTTCCAAGTATCCTGAAGAGTGAGGGTGATGAGAGAAAAGAGAGAAGGGAGAAACTGAATATACAGGCCACTGCGCACATGCTGGGATAGTAAAAGTGAAGCTCCACTATTATATCAAGCAACCTGATGAACAACAACAATATTTTATATATAACATGTTTCATTTTTTTACATAGTCCAGGTGTAACAATACATACACACCACTCTCCATTTGCCAAGATAACCCAGTCACAATACAAACTGTAGCTCACAACAAGACTACCCCTGAAACCCAACTCCAAGTCACCATCGACCATGCTGCCCCTGCTACCTGAAAAACCGATGAAGCATGCCAATGCGTGCCCTAGTAGGAACCAACTTGGATTTGAAACGCCGTTCTAAAGTTATTAATCAACAAGGCAAGGCAAGAGAAATAAACCATGTAAACTAAGTATTATAATGAAAAGTAAATAACTAAGTAAGGGGATCATACCTGCGGTCCAATGTCAAGCTGCTGCAAGGAAAGGGTTAGCACGAATGACGATACAAATATCATACAACCACAATCTAAATGGGGAATTACAAGTGTCAGAAGTATAACAACATTGTCACCAGTAAAGCAAGTAAAGGAAAAGGGAAGTGCTACCAGCAGAAGGAGTAACATGCAAAATTCTCATTTTATAATTGAATTAATTAATTGAATTAATTGAAAACTTGGGTAAACTGTGTGATATCAGGTCCTGGACCTCACCCCAAATTTGGGGTGAATATAACACACGGCTCAGTGGACACGGGCACTGTACACCGGGCCTCTCAGCTCCCCCATCCCTGGCAGGAGTGAGGCCTCCCATAATAACACAACCTCAGTATGTCCCCTCCACTCCCGGTAAAAGAGGGTGGAAATAAATATCACATATCACATTATGTTTTCTCTCAACTTCTCAGTCCAGGCCTCATATCCACAATTTATTCAGATTCCCCCCTAAACCCGGGTTTTGCTAACTCACCCTCCTTAGAGAGGATTGAGTCATTATAAAACCTTATTTAGCATTGAAGGGGGACATGTTGCATGGTTTCACATTCCACACTCATATCAACATGGGTCATGCACCGAAGTGCCATGCCCTCCATTATAATCAAATCACATATCAAATGGGTCATGCATCCAAGTGTCATGCCCTTCATTATAGCCATTTCAATTCATCATTCATAACATATGAAACCATGCTTTTCATGACCCCCATCATTTCCAATTCACAACATGATTCAATATACAAGTATTTGCAATCACAGTTCTCATATTTCTCAGTTTTCATATCAATGTGGCATTTTCACAAACACGTGGTATGCATCATGTACCACCTCACAATCACATCGGCAATAACACACCAATCAACTTCCCTTTCCATAATAACAACAAAGATGGAGAATTAAAGCACAATTGGCATCAATACATAAATAAACATCCTATAGAAATGGCTCAACTTGTTGGAATTTGCAGAAAGTGACAATACATGGCATATGTCATCAGTTTTTATTGAGAATTTGACAAAATATCCTAAGCTAAAGTTGTAGGTATGTTAATCCTGGATTCACAGATGAAATTTCATGCAAAAATATTAAGTAGGTGATTTATGGTGAATTATTTGGTGAAGTCTGTCAAATCTGTTTTTCAGACAGATTTCAGAGTCTGTAAAGATTGCTGTTTTTGGGCATGTTTTAGCTAGAATTTCGAAAAATATGCACTGTGATGAAATTGTAGATAAACTTGTTAAATTTCCAACGAGACTAAGAACATAAAATTCCATTGTGTGTGCAGGTACTGAGGTCAATTTTACTAAACTGTGTCCAGTGTAACAGAATTCCAGACATGTTGTAAAGATGGAATTTTTACTCCTAATTTCTGAATTGAACATATATCAAATTTTATATGATTTTGGGGTAGAACTTCAAGATCTACATGTAGATAATTTTTTTTGAAACATGATTCAAGCTACAGTAACTGTAATGGAAGCTACAACAGACATCAGAATTTCAAGATATCAATGGAGATGATTTTGCTAGGAATTTCAAAGGAAATTTTGTAAAATTGAGCCATATCATATAAATTTAACCATCCTTATCATATATTGAGTAAAAACATGCTATAAAATCATGATCACAGGAGCCAATTTATATAATTCCAAATCAAAGTAAATTCCTACATCAAAACTTGATTTTTCTCCTCTCCTCTTTCTTAATTTCTTCTCTAACTTCTTCCCACATGCAACCAACTTGTGATACTTGATCTTTCGGTGAAGAGAATTAGGGTTTTGAGTTGAAGAGGAAGGAGGAAATGGGAGAGGGGTGGCCGGCCATGTAGGTAGAAGAGAAAGAAAAGAAAATGAAAAGAGAAGAAAAGAAAACTAAAGAAGAATGGAGAACTTTCATCCCAAAATATCTCTACCTAGAACCCTCTTAGGATAATCATGAAACATGTTAAATGACCAAAATATCCTCCAAAAAATGCCCCTCAACTTTTAGGTATTTACAAGTTTGCCATTACTTTATGCACACACCATTTTAATATGTACACTCAGCACCTTTGGTCCAAATGACCATTTTGCCCCTCACCTTTCTAAAAATTTACGGGGGTTTCCATTGACCCCTAACCCCTTTTCACACTAGCATGGCTCTCCCTACACACATCCATGCACATCCATGCATGCATACATGCATTACACACGCACGTCTTATACATACACGTTATATAATACACACGACGTCATTCACACTTCTCCCGCACTCACATTTCGCATTCTCTTCCCTTAGCCATGTATTACGGCCCAATCCCCATTGCACTACGTCGTATACATCGATATCCACGTTTATTTCATGCCTACGTATGCATCGTAGGTATAAATATCACGTGTATACAGTAGAATACACATATAGTTTAAAACAGGGCATTACACGTTAACTGTCAAAATCTAGCCGTTGCAGATTTCTTCCCTTTGGGGTTTTGGCTGGTTTTATGAGCTCTTCTTGGCTTCATATATAAAGGAGTTGGCTTAGTTCATCTAGAACTCTTGGTTAATATTGAATATCCTTGAGAATCAATAGCCGCTCCTAATCTCTCCCATTCCCTCATTAGAGCTTTCATCTTATGCTATAGCATCTAAGCTCTATAGAATTTCTCCTAGAAATATAATTCTCATTCTTTTCTTGGAGATCATCTTTCTTCTCTTCATTTTCATACACTCAAGTGAGAAGTGTTAGGACTCATTCCTAGAAGAGAGAAAGGTCATCAAGTGCAATCAAAGCCTCATCTCAAGCACTTGAGTTTCACTTGCATGCCTTCTTCTTCACATTGGTAAGATCATATCAAGGCATATGGAAGTGTTATTTCTTTTCACATTTGTGATACCACTAATTCTCTTTGTAAGAATTAGATACTCTCTTTGTGGGAGTTACTCTTTGTGAGAGTTTGGTTCTTTCTGTGTGAAAGAACAAATCCTCTGTGTGAGGTCTCTCTGTGTGAGAGTAAGGATTTCTCTGTGTGAGAGTCCAAATCCTCAGTGTGAGGTATCTCTGTGTGAGATTGTATTCACTTCTCTGAGTGAGAACTATATTGAATATTGGTGTGGCTGGACGTACCCAAGTGTTGGGGAACCGGGGTAAAATCCTTGTGTTTGCGTTTGTTGTTGTTTAGCATACTCTTTAATTTCTGCTGCTTATTATGCTTTAATTCTAGTAATTTTTAATTAAGCACTTTGCCTGCCATTACATTATACATCCCCATAGTGTGTGTAGCCCCGCAGGGTCCCTTACAAAAGTATGTCGATAAAGCATAGAATAATGTGCTAAGAAGTAATCACGTATAATATCGATTTCATGAAGTAAATACGCACAAGTGCCCTCGCGGGTCACGATACGTCCTCTCAGATCGCATCACGAAGAAGTCTTACTCAGATCATATTCAATCAAGCATGCACATGTCTCCGATTAACATACTCAAATAAGATATACGTAGAAACGTGATTATAACATGAATATAGGACGAAAAGATATTAAATCAAGGATTACAAAGTACTACCTACATCATAACCAACACATATGGAGATTAGCCATGCAGGGAGAGTGGAGAGAAAATAAACCATATTCATAGACAAATACATGTTCAAATACTCAAAGTACATGAGAAATACACCAAATATGACTGAAAAGTTATGAGTTTTATCACCAAATTCCTCCAATTAGACCCTAGATCTCCTTCAACAATAGCCCCTAGCCTCTGTCTCGAGGGCCTCCAAAACTCACGGCCAAAAACGCTCTCTAGATCTCAGAATAAGCAAAGAATACACCAAAAACCCTAAAATACGCTTAAATACGTAGCTTGCGGGTTTTGGGGGCTTAATGGATCCACATCCGCATTTGTTAGCAGTTAAACTGCAACCCAATAGTCGACACAATCCTCGACCGTCCATCGCATGCGGGATGGAACGATATCACGCCACATATCCGCATTTGCTCGCTGATTTAATTGAATCCGAATCGATTTCGTAGTTGACGGGGGCTGTCGGATCAGATCTGTGAGCGGCAGAGATTGTGCCATGTGGACCCAACGCCTGATGAATTTGACTTTGATGCGAGGTCCGGGGCGATTATACGTCCACGTCGCTCCGTTCTCCGAGTCCTTGGCGGGACACATCGTGGTCGTTGGATGTAGATCTGATCGATGTCGCTTCGCCACGTGGCCCACTTCTGCACTCCATCGAACCCAATGCGGGGAGAAATCAAAGCCGTCCGATGTAATAGCGAAGGGTCAAGATGCGGCCACGTGGCCCGCAAGATGGAGAGGTTGTATGCGTACGGCGGGGACGTATTTTGGTCATATTTTGGCCGTATTTAGACCATATTTCCTCATTTGTGGTATTCTTCACTCAAAAATTCGTAGAAATTATTACAGATCTAAAAGAATACAAATAAATAGCCATTGGAATCGTGAGACTGAGATCTATGCATGAAAAATATAAAAGAGCTAGAATACTCAGTAAAATAGCATTTTGAGCATAGAATAAAGGATTCCTCTAATAATTACGAATAACCTAAATACGCTTGTACGTATCATATATGCACAAAATTACGTTAAATGTGGGGTTAAATATGCAATATTTACTTCGAATCACATCCCAAAAAATAAAAATAATTAAGAACCTCAAAACCTCTATTACCTCCAAAATTTCTAATACATGCATGTCAAAATGCAAATACAGACTCACTAAAATTTCAATAAACTAGAATTCAAAGTATCATCTCAATATAATGTTCACACTTCATAGTAAGATTCATTCCAATATTTCAAATACAAACCCACCAACAGTTCACACTTAGCAGGAAGATTCACAGAATCATAATAATCCCACAAACAGATCTTTTTAATACAATAGGAAATATAAAAAAAACAATTCACAAAATACACCAGACAAAAAATTCTTTTTAATCCAGTTCACAAAATGCAGATATCTGGCTATCTAGCAATAACTGCATACTCTTTCCATCTATAGAGTGTCATTGCTGGGGATTCCTGAAATGTAAAAATGAACATCATGAGAAAATATACGTTAATAAGTTACTAAACAAATTTGAGCAATGGCCATTATTTATGTGCCACCCTTGCTGAAATCAATTCACAAAGAGAGAGAAATATTCTAAAATCATGGATATCTTCAAATATATAATTGAAGCCCTAAATTGAAGGATCATAGGATTAGATCAATGTATTAATCATTCTTACTAAGCAAAACAGAACACCCTCTTTCTCATATCTTTTTCTACAGGTCATCATCAAGCTAATGCACAAGTCTTCACTCCCATCAAACTATAGTTTTATTTTTTGCTTGGATTGTGATTAAAGAACATTAGAAGTATATAGCATGTATGGTATGTCCTTCTCAATGTGCATATGTTTAATTTTTTGCTTGGATTGTGATTACGATTGTAAAGCTTTGTAACATTTAAGTTTTCATTTGATCATGATTGAAGAACATGAGAAGCTGTAGCCCAGGTGGTGTCTCCTAACACAGGTTCTGCATATTTTTCTCGAGTTATAGTGATAATATCACAATGTAAAGCTGTGTATATTTTCCTGAGCAAATGTAGAAGCTGTGCTCTCACAATTTGGATCTTAGTGCCTGTACATTGACATAGAGGTATTAAAAAGGCCTTGCACATTTTTAGAACACAGTCAGTTCTCTAAAACTCTCATGGCAACATGAGGTTCATAACAACAATTTCAGCTCATAAAAGTAGTAGTCCAAACAGAACTAAAATACCTTACAAAGTTCAGAATGAAGACAAGTGATCTGAGCTCTTTGTACTGCTACCATGTCTTAGAGATCCAGCTGCCAGTCTAATGCCATTCCAAGCCTCCCAGGGTGGTGGATCCCATGCCTTCCCATGTATCACTGCAGCCGACTTCTTCGCTGTCGACCCCCGCTCTGTCGCAGTCCCACCATCCACGTCCATTTTCATCTGGAATGGCAAACGTATCGGTTCAAACGCATGTTTTGATGCGTAGTTTGATCTCAGAGACATGGCACTTACAGTGATTGTAGAAGGGCTTGCCTCTGTCATCCTCTAGCTTCTTCTCTATCCTTTTCGGTTTTGGCCTCGGATCGTCGCCAAGAACGACCAAATATTTTGCAGCCCGAGGCTTCACATCCTCACCTGACAGTTCATCTAAGATACAAATCCTTAAACTTCACATAACTGGCATGAATCAACAATCTTGCGATTGGTAAGAAATTGAAGCTATTCCTGGCATTTGCACTAAAGCTATATGTCAATCTCTATTCGAACTCTTAAGATAATTATGAGCATATCTAGTAAATAGTCAAATGTCTCTTTGGTTCTAGTAATATGGATCTTGGTCTCTTGTGCTCAATCATTATTCTTCTACTATATATATGTGACAACTCATGTAACCACAATCATCCAGAAATACAAATCATTTTATTCTTCTCAATTTTCACTAAAACAAACCTGAAGCAAGTCCAAATGGGTTCTTTCTTTTACGTGAATCATTCACATCTCCATTAGACTTTGATTTCTGCAGTTCTCCAACATCATCGCCGTCTTTTATTGACGGCGGATTGAATCCTCGGAAAACAGCCCCATCGAGTAAAATCTCGCCGCCCGCTTCTTCTTTTTCACTCCTCCGTTGTTTTTTATCGAACCCAATTGAGGAGAACGAACTCTGCTTCACCTGAAATTTAATTTCAGCAATTAAATATACCTCTTTTCGAAGAAGGACCCATCAAAAATGGTGATTTAATTTGTTGGGCAACATACCCTGATTGATTTGCCAGTGGTTTTTTCTAGCTTTCGGTTCAGAAACTCCGAGAGGGAAACCGATTTCTTCGATGCTTTTGCTTCGGTGCTTTCGTTGGTGGGTCTGGGAGTTTACAATTTAGAACAAAAACTGAAGAAAAAAGCTATGGAAATGATTAGCGTTACCTTGATTTGGAGAGGAAAGAAGAGACGATAGAAGATTGGCCAAATTGCCTCACGGACGGTAGATTCTGCTTCATTTCTCTCTCTTTTTTTAAAACCCTTTTTCTTTTTTGACGAATGGAGTTCGAGCGAGCATCTCTTTCAATTCGAGTCGATGCTGCAATATTTGCCTGGCGCCAAAATTTGAGACTCTATTTAATATTTTCCCGCCATAAATGTCGGCTGCTGCCTGGGTGGACTTCATGGTGTAAAAACTCGGGGCCGTTTTTATATAGAAAACAGCCGGCCCGGCCCGGCCGGGCCCTGGTCGGGCCGGTTTAACACCATGAGGTGGACTGAGTCAGTATTTCAGGCCCAGTGAGCCCATTTGATGCGGGAAACTACTTTGCGCACCGTTTCACTCTGCGCACATATCGCTATACCATTTATTTACAAGTTTGCCCTTACCATTGATGTGGGAAACTTCTTTGTGTCTGTGAAAATTTAAGCCGTATGTGCGGTGAGTGCGCAAATCAATTCCCAAATGACATATAACACTTCTAGAAGAACAGGTCCACCCAAGCTTAGCTCGTCACGCAGTTGAAATGGTCGTTTGGGAACGCATTTGGGATTTTTATAAATGCTTGGAAACAGGGTTGTTTGTTCTTTTGTGTTTAAATTTTGGTTGGTTGAAGTTGTGAATAGTGTTGGTGAAATGTGTATTATGTTTTTTGAGTGAAAGTGGATTGTGAATGTGGATGTTGAAATTTTTTGTGGGTCCCACACAACTTTATTGTGTGTGTTTTGTGGCCACGTCAGCAACTTTCACAGTCAAAGAAGCCAACACAAAAGAACAGAATGAGTGAAAGTGAGGATGAGAATGAGTAAATAGTGGGAGAAATAGTGAAATCTTCCACTTTCACAACATTTTAAACACAAAAGAACAGGCGATGCGAAAGCGACTTGAAAAGGAAAAAGATGAGGGGAGAAAATTGTTGAAGCGGTCGCCGAACCCGCGACGTCATACGCAGCTGCCACTGTGTGCCCGCATTGTGAAGTACAACTTTCCACAAATGCCCACACAAAAATAAGAAGTTGCAAACATTTGTGGCAAATTTGAGAGATTTGCATTTCTATCTCAAAAAAAAAAATCGGAAGAGTGCATTACAGCCAAACAACTTTCATGGAAGTTTTAAAACATTGTGTTTCAGGCCAAGTTTTAAAAAAATTAAGTTTGAATCTGTTTAAAATTTTTTGTTTCGGGAATGAGGAATATTTTAAAGGTGGACGGGGTTATAATTTAGGATACTATATTTTGAATCAGACTGCAAAATTTGTTGGAAAGATTTTGGATCTGTTGAAATTTTTCTGAGAAATAGTTAGAATGTCTCGTGAAATATGATCCTGGTTTACTAGATATATTACATAAAAAAAATTCATGTGTGTTCTAAACGGAGGCAAAATGAGACTCAAATGAGATGGAAGACGGTGGTACAAATGATGTTAATTTAGAATAGCAGAAAGTACAGGGGTTTTAATCTAATTTATCCCGTTTTCTTTGACTTGATTCGCTTGGATTCTCTCTGATACCGCCCGACTCAAAGTCTACCAAAACCCCTTCGTCTTCAGTTTAGATCTTTGAAATTTATTGATTTGTTGTTCATTGACTGTGGGATTAGGGCTTGGTCGCTTGATTGTCTAGGGCTTCAGAGGAATGGAATAGACCGGCGGATTCTGAATAAATTGAAGAAAAAGATTGAATTTTTGTCAGCTGGCTAAATCACAGAATTTAGATCATGGTGAGCGGGCATCTGTTTCACAGTAGAAAGCATTCTTGGCCCGCCGATGAATACGTAAACAGGAATACTCTACAATTGGTGAGCATCTTATTCCTGATTTGAAATTTAAATATTCATTCCCCCCGCATATTTTGATGTTTTATTAGTACACAGAATGCGTGATAAATCGAAAAAAAGATAGATTTTAAGGAATCCGCCACATATATATGCGCAACACGATCACTGATGTATATTTAAATCTATGGTTCTATGCCATGTATATTTTGCCTTAGGATACTTGTTGATTGCAGTAGTTAAACCTCGAATTTGTTACTTATTCACATGAGAAATCTTTTATCATCATATTTTAATTTGGAATTTGTCAAAAGCTCTTCAATTTGGATATTTTGTTGATTCGGGGAATTATTACGATATTATGCTTTTTTTAAACATCATGCGATCTTTATTTGGGTATATGCTTGTAGTTGGACTTTGATGGCGGTGCACCGCCCCGGCAGGCATGGAGAAGGAGGCTGAACAGCCACGCAAATAAATTAAAGGAATTTAGTGTGACATTCATGGAAGCTATTAAGCTGGTAATGCCTCGAAGCTGTCTGGATTGTTCCTAGTACTTCTTTCTTTTCGTGCTGTCATAAGCAAAGTTTCGGGCATTTTGTTTGAATTTGGAATTCAGATGAGCCTTGGTTATCGGCTTTGGTCATATGTTCGGGAAGAAGCTTCTCATGGAAGGGTAAGCAAGACATTTCAGGTTCTATTATTTTCGTTGAATATAAGCAGCATTTGGTACATAGACAAGTGTGCACAAGCGGCAAATGTACCATTTCAATGAATTTCTATTTTCTATATTTGACCTTGTCGTCTATCGTAGCTGATACATTTCTTACTTTTGCAGCAAGCACCAATTGATCCATTCACCCGAGGAACTTGTAAGCCATCAGCTTCACAGGGAGTCCCACTTGGGGGAATGGGGTAATGGAGATTTATAAATATATTTTATCTATACTTTACGCCTTGCGGTAGTGTAGTTTTTAATGGCTTTTTTTGCAGAAGTGGAAGCATATCTAGAGGTTTCAGAGGGGAGTTTCAGCACTGGCAGATTCTTCCAGGGAAATGTGAAATGTCGCCAGTCATGTCAAACCAGTTTTCTGTAATCACTTCACTTCTGAAACTATCCATAATTTTTACTTATGCATCATGCAAATAACCCACAAATTGTATAGTTGCTTGTATTACCAGTCGACTTTAATGAATTAATACCTAAATGTATCTACTTTGATCTACAGATATAATACTATCTTTCACGCATTTATATATGTTTATGTATATTGTACATGATGGATGAGTGCTCAGTTTTAAAGGTCACAAATTTACAAGTCCTGCATCATTTTGCTAAGGATATTGGGAAACACTGCTGATTTAAACAAAAACTCAGAGTTTTATATTTTGTACTAATAGAAACATGACTGGTTGGCACTGCTATTTTCTATTTGTGTGCACCTAGACATTTTGTAAACAGGAGAAAAAGAAAGATATTGAACTTTTTTATGATAAAAGCATTTGAGGGGAAACTAATTTTTATGGTAAAAGCATTTTAGGTGAAACTAATTTTTATCATATAAATATCACGGCACGGCACTATGCAAAACAATAATTTTTCTAGAAAATATTCTTGATTGTTCTGTTCTTCATCTTGTAATTAAGGTAGTATGAATGACAGAGTGACTTTCCATGCAAAAATGTTTGATAAATTTATGTCCCTAGTCAATGATGTTGCGAGCAACGGGAATATGTACATTATGTATACTGTGAAGCCATCATGTGAAACTAACACTTATGCCATTTATTAACCTGTTTATCGGTTCAGGGTGAAAGGTCTTTTTTTGTCTTCCTACATGTTCTACGGCCTTGTGTAACTTGGGTACTTCTATCATAAAGCTATATGTGTCGGACACGCCGATGCTTGTACTGGACGCCCACACTTCTCAGACACTTCTAAGACACTTTTAAAACACATCCTTAATTATATACAAGATTTTTCTAGTTTAGAATTCCTTTGCGAGAACACTGGAGATAGCCAGATAGGTCCCATATGCTTTTTGCTTCACATAACATGTTCTTATATGCATGCAATATTTATTTAACATAATTTATATATATCAACAACTATATGATAATGGAAAAGGCCGATGAGTTTAGATATATTCTGATATAAAAATCGCGATACATTAAGCAACTCTATAATAAGTTGAAAGATGAGAACCCATTCCTTTTACGAAATCATGCAAATGTGCGATAGGTTGTAATCAATGAATGTAGCATATGAATAGAATCACCTCTCTACATTTGGATGCATGTACATGTTTATGTATGAACATACATATGTTTGTGTCTTGGACTCTTGGCCCAGTATCGCTTCCTATGTTTTAAGGAATTGCTCTGTCATGTCCCATGCCACATGTCCTTGTTTCCTCGTGGAACTAAGTAACTTATTAAGTTATTATTTGTGGAGCTTACAATATCGATATGTTTATAATGCCTAGCACTTTTCTGTCACAGATTTTTATATCTCGAGATGGGGGAAATAAAAAGTTCTCTTCAGTTTTAGCCCCGGGACATCATGAAGGAATAAAGTGAGGCGGTCATTTTCTTCATTTGAAAGTTCATTCTATGAAAATTCATCCTTTTATCTGTTGATTTACTTTAAAGTTTTCCCCTCATTTAGTAATGCGATTTTTGTAAGAACATACACAGAATCAAAGGTATAAAAGAATAGCATATATACGAAAAGTATGGCACAGAAAGCATCTTGGTATAATACATACTTTTGAGAATGATTTGGAATCCAAGTAATATCATCATTTAGTGCCAGCAGTATGTTTGGATGATTTGGAATTAACTTAATACCATAAATTTAACGCCCGCAGTATGTTTGGTTTTGATCCATTATAAGTTTCAACCATGTATCCCGAATCATTGGGAACCATGGAACCAATTTTAGATAACCTAGAGTTACGATATTCGTATTGAAGTTTATGGGATAGAGCTAAGGCACATCATTTCTCAATATCAAATAGCGAAAGGTTCAATGCATACATGTTAACGTGGATCGTGTGTAATATACCTTTTGATACTCCGTCCATCAACCTTGTGATATTGGAATCCATTTTTATATTGAATTTCAGCTAGACAACACTTTTAAGTTGCTTCTATCAGGGCAAATGTCATGATATGAACAAATTAGTTTTAGTGGACTAGGATTTTATACATGTGCACTTGCATTCTCTAAATGGACTGGGGAGTTTGTTTTTCAGTTTGATTCTGTGAACCAGGAAATCATTCATGGTTCTGATACCTTGCTGTGTGGAAATAAGGTTTCAATTTTTTACAACTGTTTCTTTGGCTTTATAGTCAATCATATTTCTCTGTTTGCAATTGGTCGGTATAGCCAGCCAGTAACACAAAAATTTGGGATGGAAGCTCCAGCATTGTTAGTTTTGATAGTGATTTTAGGTTTACTTTCTCTGGATGTAATTTGTGCAACTTCAATGTTTTATTATTGTGTGAAAATAAAAGAGCTTGGCATTTAAAGGACCAGAATGGCTAACTTTCTTGTCTTGATTAGGAAATTTGGTGACAAAGGGATATCATCATGGGACTGGAACCTGAGTGGTCAACATTCGACATATCATGCTTTGTTCCCCCGGGCATGGACCATATATGATGGTACACTTACTTTGTAATACTTATTTTTATTGCATTATATATTTGAATTGTTTTTAGTTTCTTTTTAAAACTAACATGATCTCTGTAGATATCTGAGAAAAAATATATTTACTTTAGAGTGCTTGACATATTATATGTTTTTTATTTTTTATTCTTTCCTTCAGGTGAACCAGACCCAGAGCTAAAAATTTCATGTCGACAAATATCTCCATTTATACCTCACAATTATCGAGAGAGCAGCCTACCTACATCCGTGTTTGTTTATACGGTACGTATTTAACAAAATTTTGGTTAAAGGTTATCTTCCCAGTTTCTTTGTGTGTGTGTGTGCGCGCGTGCATGTTCGCACCTGTCTGTTATTTGTGCATATCTGTAATTTCTAAGTATTTATTGGTGATATTATGTAGTTTGTAAGTGAATGAGACATAATTAGATTAATGCCTATTCTTGTTGTAAATTTTTTCAGTTGAAATTTCTATGCTATTTTTTTTTCTGGTGTTCTTGAAGTACGACTTTCATATGTACTTTCTTGAGGGAAAAAGAAGATTTGCTTATTTTACAAAATTATAACGCGATGCTTTAAAATAAGTTAATTATTACTTAAAGGTAGAATAGTCCTTTTTGTTATTTGTAAGACTATATAAACCAAGGTTTTAGGTATCGGTTTCGGAGAGGGTATTGCTCCGTCCAAAATTTAGGTTTCGGTATCGGTATCGCCCGTTTCGATGGTTTCGGAAGCAAGTTTCGGTATCGTCCGTATCGGTAGTTTCGGTATCGGTATCAGAGATACTTTGCTGTATTTTTCTGTATTTTCCTGTATTTTTCATGTATTTTCATGTACATTACGCATTTGTAACAAAAAATAACAAATTAATAGGTATAAAAGAACAATAATAAAAATTGATGAGTCATATTTATGGCATCGTATGAGTTATATTTATGGCATCGTAGTACAAAAGCTGAATAAAATACATCAAAAGATACAAAAATAAAGAAAATAAATAAAAAGATACAATTCTTGAAATCACCGCCATGACTGCCTGAGTATCCATGGAATACGATTCTTGAATTATTTCGTATATGTGATTATCTCCACTCCCTTCAATTAAAAAGAAAAATTTCAACAGCAAATCTCGAACACCAGTAATACAATAAAAATGGCCAATATGATGCGTATAGACAATAGAATTATGTAAGCATGTAATCTGTAGTTTGAATGAGGCATGCACGTGGACATATGCAGTGCTTATGATACTGACATTTAACCTGATTAATGGAGAAAGCAACTCGTTTGATTTCTCCATTAATCAGCTTAAATGCCAGTATCATAAGCACTGTATATGTCCACGTGCATGCCTCATTCAAACTATAGATTGCATGCTGATACGATCCGGTGGATCGAATCAATAGAAATCAGAATTTAAAAGAGGAAAAAATTAAAAAGAGGATTTTTGATTGAGAATTTCGATGAAGAACAAAGATAAGTGAGTTCTTTCGAGACGAACTCGATCTCATAGCTTTTATTTGAACGGACAAAAAAGCCTAAAGATCCTTCGCAAGATGCCTAAGGATGTTCTTCAACAAAATAAGCATATCCTAACCCTAGCCCACGCCCTCACTTATATAATGTTTAGGCGTGGTGCATACAGCAAAACTAGCAAAACTTATTGTGCATTAAGAAACTTTGTCCAAATAGTCGGTGCACACAGCAATTACTCCTTCGGCCTCCTTTCGTACGTAATGATCGCATCATTACTCCGCCCCTAAAAGAGCCACCTTGTCCTCAAGGTGGTGCATGAAGTCCGCGGAGGCCCTACTCCAAGTGCGCGCAAGCCTCCTCCTGGATCAAAAGGATAAAAAGAATCTCCACCGCTTTCACTGCCGTTCTGAAGAAATCCAGACCTGAAAGGTTCAGATCTGAAAATTTGAAGATCTGGATCTGAAAATTTCAGATCTGAGACTTTCAGATCAGGATCTGAAAGATCGAGATCTGAGAATTTTAGATCTGGATCTGAGAATTTCAGATCTGAGAATTTCAGATCTGGATCTGAGAATTTCAGATCTAGATCTGAAAGATCTGGATCTGAGAATTTCAGATCTGGATCTGAGAATTTCAGATCTGGGACTTTCAGATCTGGATCTGAGAATTTCAGATCTAGATCTAAAAGATCTGGATCTAAGAATTTTAGATCTGGATCTGAGAATTTTATATCTGAGACTTTCAGATCTGAGACTTTCAGATCTGGATCTGAGAATTTCAGATCTGGATCTGAAAGATCTGAGGCGTCGCTCTCCTCTTTCTCCACCTCATCCTCAGAGAAGTACCCATGAGACTTCATCAGATCGGAGTCCGCAGCTTCATCAAGACCCAATGCTCTATAAGCTTGCTCCCTGTAAAAGAAGACATAAAAATTTCTCGGATCATAATCCAAGATTTCTGACCCCAAACCTATGCATTTCCAATAGCGTCCAATCATCAGGTAACACCCCATCAAATTGGCTAAACATTGCAAGTGTTGAGCTTTCCCCCTGGCTGCGAAAATGCAATCGTAATAAGATTTAGCAATTTCATATTGGCTAGCTGCATCATGAAATCTTCCATCTCGAAAAAGCTTGTTCCCTTGCCGCAACGCCCGTGCTTGTTGTAGCAAATCACCCATGGATCGTAGATGCTCTGATACCAATTTGATACGATCCGGTGGATCGAATCAATAGAAATCAGAATTTAAAAGAGGAAAAAATTAAAAAGAGGATTTTTGATTGAGAATTTCGATGAAGAACAAAGATAAGTGAGTTCTTTCGAGACGAACTCGATCTCATAGCTTTTATTTGAACGGACAAAAAAGCCTAAAGATCCTTCGCAAGATGCCTAAGGATGTTCTTCAACAAAATAAGCATATCCTAACCCTAGCCCACGCCCTCACTTATATAATGTTTAGGCGTGGTGCATACAGCAAAACTAGCAAAACTTATTGTGCATTAAGAAACTTTGCCCAAATAGTCGGTGCACACAGCAATTACTCCTTCGGCCTCCTTTCGTACGTAATGATCGCAAGATAAATGGAGGAATTTTATAGAGAATGATTTGCGAGAACACAAGATAAATGGATCTCCTTCGAGACGAGATCCTGTCTCCTAGCTTTGAATGAACGGATCAAAGCCTAAAAACCCTCACAATTGATAACTCAAAGTGTTTTCACAAATCAAGCATAAAATAAAATAAAGACGGCTAGCCCTAATTTATAGAAAAGTGGGGAATTACTAATCTAGTCTAAAATGACTAGAATACCCCTAACTAACCCCCCTACGTGCAATCGTGCCTCCTACGGAGCACGTAAGTGACTAAAGGGGGGTGGGTCCCACCCAAGTAGCCGTCGGCCCCTTCCCCTTGTGGATGCGGATCCGGATCCGCATCAATACCTCCCCCTAAAAGAGCCACCTTGTCCTCAAGGTGGAAATCTGGCTTTGAAGGCCCCCGAGGGAAAACAGAGGCTAGGGTCACCTGTCAGAACCACCGTGCGACCCCCCTCCTGGAATTCCATCCTAAGCTGCTTCCAATTCATCTTCACCTCGCCCAACCCCCTCAGCCACTGCACGCCCAAAATCACATCAATATTGTCCAACTCTAGGGGCAAGAAGTCCTCTATGATCTGCACCCCTTGTAAGGTCAGACTCAGCCCCTTGCACATCCCACTGCTCTCCTCTCTCCTCCCTGTCCCTGAGAGGACCGTAAACGTCTCCAAGGTGCTTATCTGTAACTGATGACGATCCACCAAATGTCGAGAGATGAAGTTGTGGGTGGCCCCACTGTCTATGAGTACCGTCACCGGCGCGTCGTCTAATCGTCCTGACAACTTCATGGTATGGTTCGTGGTTACCCCTACCAAGGAGTTCAGGGACACCTCTGCTACATCCAGATGTGCATGCTCAACCTCGCTCTCTTCCGTCATCACTGGCTCTCTCTCATCTGCATACTCCCCCTCGTCCGGCATTAGCACAATCTGCGTCAGCCTGCTCGCACATCGATGACCGGGACTGAACTTCTCATCGCATCTGAAACAAAGGCCTGCAGCACGCCTCGCCCTCATATCAGCCTCAGTCATCCGCCTACCGGGAATCACTGGTCGGGTTTCCTCTCTCTTCATTACCGCGTCCCCTGGTGCTATTGTAACCCCCGGAGGTGGGACCGGTGCTGTCTGACTATGCTGGCCCTGGGCCCCCCAAGTACCCCGAGTGCTCCTCTCCTCCGCATGCTTCTCCTCCGCCTTGTGGGCCAAGCGAAGGACATCCTCCAGTGTCCCCGGACTCTGCATCCTCAGCTCTGCTCGGATAGAGGGCTTCAACCCCCTCATGAAATTCCCGATCATCACATCGTCAGTCACCCCCTTCACCCTACTGTTCAACATCTCGAATCTCTCCACATAATCCCTGACCGTCCCCTCCTGCCTCAAAGCAGATAACTGCTCGTAGAAATCTCCTCCTGGGGTCTCCTGGAACCGGTCTAGTATCAGTGCGGAGAGCTCCTCCCAAGTGCGAAAGGGTGTCCGTGCCGCCTTCCACCTGTACCATGCCAACGCCTTCCCCTCGAAGTAGATCCCTATGGCTCTCAGAACCTCCTCCTCCGTCAGTCTCATCACCTGGAAGTACCGCTCCGCCCGGTAGATCCATCCGTCAGGGTCTGCGCCGTCAAAAATCGGCATCTTCAGCTTCATGAGGCGGCGGTCTGCATTAATGTCTCCCTGTGGACCCCCATCTCTACCGCGGTCTCCCCCACGGCCGAATCCCCCGCCGACTGCCTCAACGGGCCCTCCTCCGTCAGCCCCGTACAGCTCCTCGGGCCACCCGGGTCGCTCCCACGCCTCGGGTTGGTAATGGTACCCCGGAAACTCCTGCTGTCGCGCCCACCCGGGCCCTCCTGCCCCTCTGTGTGGCTGTACCGGTGCTGTCCGTCCTCCAAAATAGCCTCCCGGGCCTTGTCCCCGCCCCGGAAAGCCATCAAAAACCTGTCTGGGATCAACCTGCGGCCTCGGCACCTGTGGGTGAGCATCTGGTCCCCAAAATTGGGCTACTGGAGCCCCAATCGTCGCGTCTCGGGCCCATCCGCCTTCGTTTTGCCCCCACGTGGCTGTTTGTGCTGCTGCGGGCCCCCAGGGGGCTGTCGGCGTCGTCGCGGGCCCCCAGGGGGCTGTCTGAACTGCGGCGGGCCCCCATGGGCCTCCAGCGGGCCTGTTTGGGCCTGCCGTGACTGTGGCAGGTCCGAACTGGCCCGCAAAGGCTGCGACAGGCTCGGCCGGGCCTGCAGTAGCTGCGGCAGGCCCGCTGGGCCCTGCCGCAGCTGCGGCAGGCCCAGACGGGCCTGTCGCAGGCCCTGCAGGGCCTGGCGGCTGTGCCGCAGGCTCTGAAGGGCCTGCAGGTACAGCCGCAGGCCCTGAGGGTCCTGCCGGGCCATCCGCAGGCCTAGGAGGGCCTGCCGGCCCAATTTCCTGCTGGCCGGCCCTCCTAGGGTTTTGGGGGGTTGTGTTTCGCTCCCAAATTGTTGTCGTAGCCGTCATTCCCTCCGGTTGCTCCCAATTTGCTGACTCAAGGGTAGAATCTCCTTGATTTTCTCCTCCTTGAATCCCCTTGCCCCGATCTCTTCCCCTCTCCATTGTGAGGGCTTGGAGCATAGCCTTTATCTCCGGAATTGACGATGTAGCCTCCCTCAAAATTTTCAGATCTGAAGTTGCCTCTTTCAGATCTAAAGTTGCCTCCTTTAGCCCTTGGATGTCGCGTCCCGCTTGCGCGGCATCCCTCCTCATCGCCCGAAGTTCGACTTGGATGTCCTCCTGTGAATGCGCATGGTCCTTGATGGATTCCCCTAGGGTTTTCTTCAACCCCTCGATCTCCCGGTTGAATTCTTCCCGAAGCCCTTGTACCTTCTCATCCACGCCATCCGCCTTTGACCTCGTGCTCGTCGCCATTGGATCTCAACGCTCTGATACCAATTTGATACAATCCGGTGGATCGAATCAATAAAGTTCAGATTTTTAAAAGAGGAAAATATAACAAGAGGAATTTTATAGAGAATGATTTGCGAGAACACAAGATAAATGGATCTCCTTCGAGACGAGATCCTGTCTCCTAGCTTTGAATGAACGGATCAAAGCCTAAAAACCCTCACAATTGATAACTCAAAGTGTTTTCACAAATCAAACATAAAATAAAATAAAGACGGCTAGCCCTAATTTATAGAAAAGTGGGGAATTACTAATCTAGTCTAAAATGACTAGAATACCCCTAACTAACCCCCCTACGTGCAATCGTGCCTCCTACGGCGCACGTAAGTGACTAAAGGGGGGTGGGTCCCACCCAAGTAGCCGTCGGCCCCTTCCCCTTGTGGATGCGGATCCGGATCCGCATCACATGCCTACATAATTCTATTGTCTACACATCTCATAATGGCCATTTTTACGGTAATACTGAGGTATTCGGGAGATTTGCCGTTGTAATTTTTATTTTGAATTGAAGGGAGTGGAGATAATTACATAGAAGAAATATTTCAATACTCGGCATTTAAATGTGCCATCTTACCGGGCATGGCCTCGACTTGAAAAGGGAACATGAAGATGTATTCACTTTGAAAAATCTCTGCACGGCCATCTTTTGGTGGCTTCGAAACGTGTCATCACATCGATGGTTAACTTGTAATCCTGCAACGAGTTAACATGAAAAAAGTTGTAAATTATGAACATCTAAAGTTTATGAAATATCTCTAAAGATCGACATGTATTTTTATGTATTTTTATGTATTTTTGATATTTTCTGTATTTAGCAGTTATGAAATATAGGTAACAAGTATGAAATACAGCTATAGATTATGAAATACCTTTAATGATCTGCATCTATTTTTCGGTATTTTCTGGCATTTTTCTGCATTTTCTGTATTTTCATGTATGTTCATGTATTTTTCATGTATGTTCATGTATTTTTCTGTTTACATTACTCATTTGTAACAACAATTAACTAATTAATAGATATAAAAGAACAACAATAAATATTGATGAACCATAAATCTGACTTCAGAATACAAAAACTAAATAAAATACATCAATAGATAAAAAAATAAAGAAAATAGATAAAAAGATACAAAAATCTTATTCGTAGTTTTCATCATCCGCCTGTGGTGCATAGTAGTATGGAGGATATGAATACTGCATCTGTTCCGGGCCTAAAAAATATATCATCATGTTATCATATGCTGAGGGCCGGCTTTGCTCGATGAAAGACGTGTCATGACTGTCTTGACCACTGGGCTGCTCCGTCACGTTTGGACCGTACCTGTATGGCTATCATAATCAACATAGACATCAGAGTGTCTGTACGATGCGCAATAACCGCCTTGGCTTCCTGATTATCCACCGGAATACGATTCTTGAATGGCCGGAATATCATAACCTCCATAATAATCAGAAGCACGTCTATACCCTTGATATTCAGAGTGTCTACCGTAGGTATTGTCCCTCCGTTCTTCAATGTGGTGTTGCCTATCATGCTCTCTATACCCATGCGAATGTTGTGTATCATAAGCATGGTCTCCACGTCTCTCAGTAGGGCGAACGGATGCCGACGCACCACAACCTCCGTCTGTAGGACCTTGCTCATCAGGAGGCGAAGCATCATCACTATTGTGCCGAGCCTGAGTGGCTGCCTTCTTTCGCTTGTACGTGATATTCGCAGGGGCATGACTTGGCCGCGGCTGGTTGCTTCTTATACATTCTGCTTCCACAAGCGCCTCGTCTAACCAAGGATTCTCTCTGTTATCGAGCACATTGTCTTCTGTCTCCATGGTCCATTCCTTCAATGGATCATCCTCGTGAAAAATCTGATCCAAATCGATTAGCTGGTGATCGTCCTTCTCGCTCCTTCTCGCATGTCAATGTCTCAATCTCATATTATAATGCATATAGACCAGCCTTTTAAGGTGTTCCATTATTAGCCCGTTCCTGGTCTTAGTGTGAATGAGTGAGAAGGTGGTCTAGTTTCGTTTACAGTTGGACGAAGAGACAGTTTGGCTCAAAACACGCACAACTAAGCGTGTAAGCGTTGGAGCTTGCTTTATCCTAACGCTTATCCACCATTGAACTGCAACAAGTTCCAGTGGTCAGAAAAGATGTATCGTTTTATGGGGAACATATAAAAATCTAAGATCCATATAGATACAGTGAGTGACACTGGTTATCGCCATTTCCGCCCTAGCGGAGCCGAAATAACCAACTCTCATTTTATAGGCCTCCAGCTACAATTATCAATCCTAATTTTAGAATGTGAACTGCTACATCGAATCATATATTAAAATAAAAATATCCGAATTTCATTTGCCTCTCTGTCAATGTCAATTTGCTTCGAGATGTCTGGTTCAAGCCTCTCGATCACGCGACTGAGTCCAACCAGCACCTCGTTGTCGTTTGTTGCATTGGATGAGTATTGAAAGTGAGGATTCAGAAAATAGCCTGCAGCATGAATATCTTGATGTAGCTGCTTATCCCATCTCTTGTCGATCATGTCCCACCATTCTACCAGTGTTCTAAATATCGGTCTGATATCCGATATATCGGCCGCAATATCGGTTTTATCACTAGGCCGATACGATATGGGCTTATATATTGCGGTTTCCGATATTTGGGAAAATATCGCCGCAATATCGGGCTGTGACCGATATTGCGGCCGATATATCCCTTTGAAATATCGGCCGCAATTCATAGTTTTTTAAAAACAAAGTTAGCGAGTTGGTCCACTTAAAAGTGGATCCTATCGGAGCCACCCGACCCAATCATTTACTTAAAACGATGAGAGGCCTCAGGATTTTTGAGAGATAATTGCTGCTTTGTCCTAATTCTAATCAAACTGCTCTGCTCCTCTCGACGCTCCGCTCCTTACACCGCTCCGCTCAGCTCCGTCTTGTGAAAATTTCCGACGACAATCGATTGAGCTTCGACGTCCGGCATTCAATTTTTGCAAGGAAGTGTTTTTTTATCAAGGTGAGTAGTCGAGCCTTTATTCAGTTTTTCATTTTTTTGGTTTTTAATTTTTCCCTTCCACTATTTGTTTTTTTTTTTCCGTCGATCGAGCTTTTGACATCCGACGTTCGATCTTAGCAAGGGATTTTTCGATCAAGATTAGTACTTACTACGTAGTATTCTTTACCTTTTTCATTTTTTTTTCATTTTTTTCATTTTTTGAATTTTTTCTGTTGGTTTTTTCAGTCTAGCGTTTGTTCTTAAGAGGGTTTCCGATCAAGGTGAATATTCTTTCCCTTTTTTTACATTTATACATTTTTTCAAATTTTTGATTTTCATCTTCACATTGGTAATATTGATCCACACGAATGATATATTGTAGGTATTTAACTCGTTTGGTTTGTGACCACTTAAAGAAATATTCCACCAAGTGAATGGCCGGTATTCACGTTTAATGAGATAAGTATACACAAAACTTACTTTTATTTGAGTTTCTATAGTTTATATTTTCTTAGACTCATATGCTTTTATTTGACATCATTTTTACTCTCTGATATGACACTCCGATATTAAGTCAATATCCTCGATATTTATGTTTAACGAGATAAGTATAACCAAAACATATTTTTATTTGAGTTAGTATATTTTATATCTTCTTAGGTACATCTATGCTGACATAAATCATAATTTTTAAGCCTCCGATATGACACTCCGATATTTAGTCAATATCCCCGATATATCTCCGATATCCGCAATCTGATATCAAATTTACTAGGCCGATACGCGACCGATATCCGATATTTAGAACACTGCATTCTACCGAATTTCCTCTTTTACACGGTCCATGGCCTCGTAGAGATACCCTATCTCGGCCTTATTATCGCTGTCGACTATTCGGAGAACATTCATCGGGGCTCAAATACGGCGATGACATTAGAGATAGTTTGCCAGAATTCATCGCCGTAAATCAGATCGTATAAGTTGTTTCCAACGTCCCTATCTTTTGGTTTAAGCTTTGGAAAGTTATCGGACCAGTCCCTGGATGTGATTATTCTCCGCAGGTCATCTCGGTGCGCGTACAGAGAGTCCAAAGCAATGAAGTGGGTCACAAATCTTGTTATCGTGGGCCGGATCAACTCTTTTCCACCCATCTCTCTTCTCATCAAGCTGAGCACCCATCCTTTGTTGTATATGAATCCTGTTACCATCTGACTTTGTGCGACGATATTTTTGATTATTTCTTCTTTTGCCATGTCAGAAAATATCAAGTCGATACAATGCACCGCTTACGGGGTCCAATACAGATGCTGTCTCTTTCGCATCAGCAGTTGCCGAGCTGACTTGTAGTTTGCCCCGTTGTCGGTAACTACCTGGACTACTCTATGCTCCCTAATTAGTTCTACATATTTGTCCATAAGATTAAATATGTAAGGACCGTTCTGGAATTGGTCGGTTACATCCACAGAGTCCAGGAACACCGTCCCGTGGGTCAAATACACACGGAAGTTAATAATCTTCCTTCTGTTTTGTGTTGTCTAGCCATCGCCCATCAGTGTGCAACCGTACTCATCCCACTGAACACGAAAAGTTTCTACATAATTTTTGATCTCTTCATACTCTATGTCCAAGTATGTGTGTGCCAGCTTCCAAGCAGTGGGTGGAGCAACGACACGTCCCGATTCCGCAATAACATCCACCATGGGCATGTAATATGGGCTATTGGTCACATTGTATGGGATGTGGTTGAAGTAGAAAAATTTGGCCATAGCTCGACCGACATAGGCCTTGGCATTCTTCATGAAGGTATTCTTTATGGTTGCCTGTGATTTATCCTTCTTCGTCTGAGAAAAAGGGTGGGCACCGGGTCTGAGAGCACGGCTGGTCTACCGGTTGGCTGAACATCGCGAGCAGAACCGCACGCGAACATACCGGCCATTCGGCCGGCACGACTATCCGATCTGGCTAGCCCAGAGGCCCCAGACCCAGACGATCCTGCTCCCATCCTTCTGCCCTCACTTCTAATTTTTTCTTCGGCAAGTTCTTGCCTACTTCTTCTAAAAGCTCTTCTAAGATCCTCGCCTCCTCGGTGTCATCATCATACTCATCTGATTCATCTGATATTTTCTCCGTATGCCTTGCCCTTATCTCCTCCTCCATCCTCTTTTTCTCAAATCTGGCATGTACCCTTTCGTTCTTCTGAAATACGCGTACTCTCATCTCTTCACGCACTTCTTTAGGTGCCTTGGGGCATGTCAGCACATCCCCGGTAATTCCCGCCAAGTGTTCCCTAAGGCGAGACACGACCCCATGCATTTCTTTCCGGCAATAGTTGCACCTTATATGTCTATGGTTATCTGCGATCATTTTACAGTGAGACCACCCAATATTCACTGTCTTCTCATTTGGAGTTCTTCGAGACATTTTAATTACTGCACCATAAAACAAGGGTTACGATTAATCTTGAAAAAGATTATTAACATATTAGACTTAGATATAGTCGACGGTGTCACATAATCTTGATTTGCATCCTTGCGGTCCAGCGGAACAAGGTCAGGGAATTGACTAAGCCAGAATCATTTATATCCAGTCTAGCTAGGGTGATCCAACAAACTTAGCCAAACACATTAAGCTGGATCATGGTCCATTGAAGGAAACTTATCATTCATATGTTTGCCATCAACTAAAAAGCTTTTATTAAAACTAGTTAATCTTATCAACTAATTGAATCCTAAAATTTGAATTTATTAGGATTCGTTAATAACTTTTATTAGAGTCCTTATCAACTAAGGTTTTATTTGTTTCAACGTGCTATCCTAATCATGTATTAGGATTTTAATAAATTCACATTACAACAATTTAAAGTGTCCCTTTTATCAAAATTATTATTAGAACGTTTAAAATAATAATCGTTGGAAACGACTACCCTAATTAGGAATTATGTATTTAATAGTTGTAACAATTTACTAAGAATATCATGTCAATCTAAAATTCATCTCATATGTTTTAGATGAATTTTAATGGCTAATACCTAAGAGGATTTCTTGAATTATCATATAATATGCAAGAAAATAGAATTACCATTAAAACGTGTCAACTAAATTTTATCTCATAAAATTTAGCATGTAGATAAGCAACTTAGATTTCACATAAAATTAAGTTTCTAACCTTTTAATAATTATCGCATAATTATTTAAATGAACAACAATTTAAAAATTTATTCCTTAAATAATAACATGTAACTTAAAAATTTATACAATAAATAATAACATGCAACTTAAAATTATTAGTATTTTATGTATTATTGGAATATATCTTTAGTATTACTTTAATCATACATGCTATTTATATTTTTGTTAAAATTTATATTTTCCTATTACTAGAAATATTTACTAATATTTATTCGGTCTCAGTTTACTATAAAATTTCTTGTAAATACTAGTAAATATGAAATATATATTAAAAAATTAGTTCTACTTCTATAATTTGTTAAAATTATTAGTATTTTTAGTATTCCTTTAGTATACATTACTTAGCATTTATTAATATTTTACTACATTTATTAATCAATAACATTATTAATATTTTATTAGTATTTGTTAAAATTATTAGTATTTTATGTATTATTGGATTATATCTTTAGTATTACTTTGATTATAAATGCTATTTATATATTTCTATTACTAGAAATATTTACTAATATTTATTCGGTCTCAGTTTACTATAAAATTTCTTGTAAATACTAATAAATATGAAATATATGAAATTTTTTAGTTCTGCTAATATAATTTTTTAAAATTATTAGTATTTTTAGTATTCCTTTAGTATAAAGTTCTTAGCATTTATTAGTATTTTACTACGTTTATTAATCTCTAACATTATTAGTATTTTATTAATATTTGTTAAAATTATTAGTATTTTATATATTATTGTAATAATCTTTAGTATTACTTTTCTGTATTTACTTTCCTTTTTTTTTCTAACAATTTTGTATTTTTACATAAATTTTATTACAATTTTTCTAACAGTTTTTTATTCAAATTATGTATTTTCTTATTCATATGCCCTAAGTTAATGTGGTGTGGCAAACTTGTAAATTAAATTGAATATGTTTAACAAAATGTTGTGTGTGTCTAGGAGAACTGGTCATCTTTTCCATTTTATTCAAAAGGTTCAAAATATTTACAGTTTCGCCATTAGGTTTACCCCTTATTTACAACTAATGGCAAGGTTGTAAATATTTATTTTTTTGGGAGAAAAAATAGACGGGTTCACCCTCCCCCTTTGATTACAAATGTTTCATTCATTCATTTATTTTGTTAATTTTATTACATGAAGCCTATTTTGCAGCATATTTACAAGTGTGCCATTCAGTTATTTGACGTGTTTTAAAGTGATGGCATGATTGTAAATAGATGAAACTTTATTGTTAAATGTGGAATATGATAATAATTTGTGTATAAATTTCTTAGGGGCTAAGGATCTAACCTCAGTGCGATTCTCTCAAATTTATTTCCCCCGAGCCCAGCCTCTTCGCTCCCCCCACGTCGAATCCCTCAGCAGCGTCGAAATCTTCACGCGACGATGACGAAATCCCCAAATGGCGTCGAAAATCCTCAAGTAGCGACGAGTCCCCCAGTGGCGACGAGTCCCTCTTCAATCGATTTAGGGCAACACAGTGACGGCGATGGCGTTGTCTAGGGCAGGCGACGACGACGGCGATGTCTAGGGCAAGCAACAGTGACGAAAAAGTCGAAAACTTTGGCTAGTGGCACGTCGATTGCGAAGCTAGGTTAGTTTTTTCTCATCAAAATTTTCTTATCAATTTCTCATCCACTATGCTCGTTCTTATAGAACAATTTTCACTGTAAATTCACATGTTAGACTGTACATTCACAAGCATTCTGTTCTTTCACGGGAAATTGTATTGTTCTTTCACGGGAAATTGTACTGTCGTCTCCGACATTTTTTTCTGTAGGGATATAGGCTAGGGCTTAGGGTTATGGGCTAGGATTAGCTGCTAGGGTTGTTCTTCTCTATCTTTCTACCTTTCTTTCACATTTGCTGACCGATACCGATTTTTTATGCAGTATCAGACCGATACTGGGCGGTACCGGTCCGATACGTCCGATACCCAGAGGTATCGGGCGATACCTCAATCCTTGTTTTTAGTATTTTTTAATAAAGTAGAATGTACTTATATAATTTGTTAAATGTATTAGTTTGTAAATTTTTTTACTAGTATTTGTCTAACATCTTTTTTATTATTTCTAACATTAATTTTTAGTATATTTTGGTATTTCTTTAGTAGAAAGTACCAAGTATTAATTAGTATTTTACTATTTTTAATTTCTATAGTATTTCTGTAGTATTTCTTTAATTTCTGTACATCTGATATTCACTTTACATATTTTCCTAATCAACTTATACGTAGATATAGTGTGGCAAACTTGTAAATAAAATTCATTATGCTTAGCAAAATGTAGATGATGAATAATAGAAGCGGAGTGCCCAATTTCACATTTAGTTCAATAAATTCGAATATTTATAGGTATGCCATTCAACGTATTAACTGCTTTGCTGTTAATGGCGAAATTGTAAATACTTGAAAAGTTTTGAGCAAAATGTGAAGGATGACCATTAGCTGGCGGTGACAGTTGCCGTTCGTCCTTTAACAATTGCTCAACAAATTCAATCTATTTACAATTTTGCCATTCAGTTTAATACTACCATTTTAATGAGAGGACACACTTGTAAATATACAATATAATTAGGAAGAAAAGTGTGATGTTAAACTCACCGTTAGTAAATACCTCATTTGCTCGTCGAGTCTCTCTCACTCTGTCTCCATCGACTATCCTCAGCAAAACTCGACGAAAAGCCAAAAATTCACGACGAAATTTCTAGGGCTTCTTTGGGCCTTCGACGAAAATCGTTCGTCTCTTTGACGATAGTTGTTCTCTTCGTCGGTGAAATGGGAGTTTTTTTAGGTGCTCACTGGATGAAGATTTACGGGGATTAGCGAAGTGGGAGTTTTCGACGATAATCTCTCCCGTTGGTGCTCGCTGGACGAAGATTGAAGGGGATCGACCGAATGGGATCGATTCGATGGAGCGATGATATTTATGGAAGTGCTTTAGGTGAGTTGCAATGTTGAGGTACTCCTTCTCTAGTCTCCTTTTATATGCATATTTCTCCCTATTTCTCCTACATTTTGTTGGCTTACAGGGACTGTGATGTTTGTCTTAATGTGTTCTTTTAAGTAATGTGGAAAGTTTCACGAGGGAAATGAAGTCATGTGGACTTTCTGTTCATTCCCGAGGGATTTTTTCTTTATCTTATTCTTTACGTTCATACCGAAACCCTAGGGTAAGGTTCCGGTCGGTACCGAGTTTTCTAGTCATATCGGTCTCGTTACCCACCGAGACTCGTACAAAATGACCGATACTGGGTAGTATCTGTGGAAACATGTATCCTTGGTTTTAGCATCTCGTTTAAGTTTTTTGGCTTACTCAGGAGCATTAAGAAATTTAAAATCTCATGATATTTCTGATTGGAATGGTTGCAAATTGACAAAATTCTCTTCTTTACCATTTAATTGAAGTATCCCTTCTTTTCTTGTCCTTATTGATCTGATTCATTCTGATGTGTGGGGAACTTCTCCTATAGCCACAAAAGGGATTCAAAATATTAAGTTTCATTTATCAATGATTGCACTCGTTATTGTTGTGTTTATCTCACGAAGCGTCGCTCTGATTTATTTTCATGTCTTCGATGATTTTCATGCTAGTGTGAAAACTCAACATTCTGCTGTTATAAAGTGCTTTCACTGTGATTTAGGTGGATAATATGCTTTTAATCAATTCTCAGATTTACTTGCTTCTGATAGAACTATTCTCCAAAGCAAAATGATGTGGCTGAAAGGAAACATTTGCATCATATTGAAACAACTCGATCTCTTTCATTGTCTGCCTATGTCCATAGTAAATTTTGGGTAGAATTAATTCTTACTGCTTCTCATTTTATTAACTGAATCACTCTATCATAATTCAAGTTTGTCACCTTTTGAGTCATTGTATAGATCCGGTTACTCTTCCCTTCCTATTTTTGGTTCTACTTGTTTTGTCCTCCTCCCGAATGTCGAACATAGTAAATTATCATCATGGTTTGCTATTTCAGTCTTTTTAGGTTATGGTTAAGGTCAAAAGTGATATCATTGTTTTGATTCAGCCAGTCAAACGTTATGTCTCTCATCATGTTGCATTTCTTGACCATATTTCTTTCATTTCTATTCCTGTTAGTTGACATAATATGACTACATCTGATCTTATTCGCATCGATTCATTCATTCTCAATACCAATGTTCTTACTTTAGATTATGACTCTTGCATGATTTCTGTTGATAGTTCTACACATATTGGTCGTTTGGCTCCTAAAATAGGTGTTGTTCTCAATCCTACTATGCTTGCACAATCACTTCCTGAGATTGTGGATCATCCTACTCCTCGCTACTCTATGTGTACTTGTAAGTCCACTCAGCTAACAGATTTTGCATGCGCATGTTTTTAGCTTCTTTTTTCCTTCTTAACATCTGTTTATCGTCTTTTTAAGTTTTTGTCATATAGAGAGGCTGTTTGTGATCCACTTTGGCAGGAGGATATGATTGAGGAACTTACCGCATCACATTAGATACATACTTAGGATTTGGTACATTTGCCATTAGGAAAACGAGTAATTGATTCTCATTGGGTTTATATGATCAAAACCAAGTCTGATGGCTCTATTGAACGATATGAAGCTAGATTGGTTGCTAAGAGTTAATCTCATGGGTATGGTATGGATATGAGCCGTTTGCAAAAATGACTTCAGTTCGCATCCTTATTGTAGTTGTCTTTGTTCGTCGATGTGACATATCTCAAATGGATGTTAAAAACGGCTTGTTGAACGACGATCTTAAAAAAGAAGTCTACATGGCTCCTCCTCTTAGTGTTCATCATCAACATGGTGAAGTTTGCAAGCTTAGAAAAGCTCTTTATGGTCTTAAGCAGGCATCCTAAGTCTGGTTTGGGAAGTTCTCTATCGTGGTTTCTTCACTTGGATTTCAATCTAGCAAGCATGACTCAGTATTGTTTATAAAAAACACATCAGTTGGTTGAATTTTGCATTCTTTGTATGTGATAACATGATTATTACAGGTGATGACCTCGATAGGATTGCGATGCTAAAGTTGAAGTTAGCTCGTTGTTTTGTAATAAAGGATTTGTGCTTACTACGTTACTTTCTAGGTATCAGAGTTGCCTTTTCTTCAAAAAAAGTTATTTTCTTTCTCAGTCTAAGTATACAACCGACATATTTAAGCGGGCTCGTTTTACCGATAATAAGACTGCTGATACATCTCTTGAGGTTAATGTTTGATATGCTCTTTCAGATGGTCTTGCCTTGCATGATCCTAGTTTGTACCAAGGTATTAGGTCTCGGTTTCGGTCTCGGTATCGTTCTTTCCAAAATTTAGGTTTCGGTATCGGTATCGCCTGTTTCGACGGTTTCGGAAGCAAGTTTCGGTTTCGTCCGTATCGCCAGTTTCGGCAGTTTCGTTTCGGGTATCGGTTTCGGTTTCGGAGATACTTTAAATATGTATATAATATATAGACATAGTGATGGTTTTGGAGATTCTTAAATCTAAATCTATCAAATACTATTAAATACTTAACAAACTAAAATATTAATCATATACTATCAAATACTACATACTAAATAGATAAACTAAATTTGAGTTCGTAATCATATCAAATACTAAATACCTAAAGTTTGGTACTTAAATACTAAATATTAGAAAAATGAATAGATTCTAAAGCTTGCCTTGCGCACCCACCGTTTTACCTTGCGCACAAACACTTATTTACAAATTTGCCAAAAAAAATCGCTGGGCATTGTTTTGCGCACCCACCATTTTGCTTTACGCACATACCACTTATTTACAAGGTTGCCACAAAAAATCCGTTTGCTATGTGCACCGACTGTTTTACTCTATGCACATACCACTTATTTACAAGTTTGCCTTTTAAAAAACGCAGGCCTCTCCTGAAAGGCGACTCGGGCCTCTCTTTCTCTCTCTCTCTCTTTGCTCTCTGTCTCTCTCACGGTAGATGGTCAAGGTGGGGCGGCGAGGCAAGAGGCGTGTTCGACGAGGCAGGAGGCGGGTTTCGCGAGGCGACGACGCGATGCGGTGAGTTCAATATTTTCATCTTCCTTTTTTCCTTTTTCTTCTTTTTTCAGCAATTTGTTCTTGGTTTTGCCTCTTCTTCGTCTAATTCTTCATTATTTTCAAGTCGAAACCCTAGGGTTTTCTCCTCTCTTTTAACCGAGCTTTCTTCGCAACCTCTTGATTCACGAAATTTTTTGGGTTTTTTAGAGAATTTTTATTTAATTACGCATTCTTCTTCCTCCGTCTTCGTCCGATATTGAACGGTACCGGTCTGTTTCGGCCGAAACTGAACGGTATCGGCCGGTATCGGCCGAAACTGAACGGTACCATTCAGTATCGGCCAATACCGAAACTAACCCCTAGTTTCGGTATCGTTACCCACCGATACCGATACGATACGGGCGATACGCATGGGTATCGGCCGAAATCTCAAACCTTGGTTTGTACCGTACTATTGGTAGTTTGATGTATCTCACTATCACTCGTCCAGATATTGCACATGTCATGTAGTTAGTCAGATTCTCACTTCGCCTACTACGGTCTATCTATTGGGCTGCTGTTCTTCGCGTATTGTTGTATCTTTGGGACACTCAGTTTCAAAGTCTTTTACTCCATTCTTCATCGTCTTTAGGGTTTCATGTGTATTCTGATGCTGATTGCGCTGGTGATCCTACAGATCGTACGTCTACCGCGAGATATTGCATCTTTTAGGCGATTTTCTATTTTCTTAGAAAAGCAAGAAATAAGATATTGTATTTAGATCTTCCACAGAAGCAGAGTATCGTGCCACATATGAGATGGTTCGGCTACGTTGGTTACTTACAGATATGAAGGTTTCTCTTCGTCACACTATTCCATTGTATGGTGACAATAAGCGTGTTATACAGATTGTATTATTGTGTGTTAGTGTGTATTGGGTGTGTGTGTAAAGAAATGTAAGGGATAGTATATATATGAAGGGTTAGCCATTATTTGTGGCTAATCACACTTTCCCCAAAACATAACATGGTATCAGAGCTCAAACAGCCCTAAACCCTAGCCGAAACAACCCAAAACCCTTCCGCGCCACCCGCCACACCCCATCGCCACCCGCCACAACCCCGCGCCGCCGCCACTGCTCGCCTGCCGCTGCCGATCGCAGCTGCTGCGCGCGCGCCGCTGCTGCGCGCTGCCGTCGCCGCCGCGCGCTGCTGCTGCCGCCGCTTGCAGCTGCCGTCGCTGCCCGCCGCTGCCGCTGCCGCTGCCGCCGCTGCTCGCCGCTGCCGCTGCCGCCGCTGCCCGCCGCTGCCGCTGCTCTCTTTCTCCTCTCCTACGTCCTCTTCTAGCCCCTACAAAACCCTAACTAGCCACAAAGGGGAATCCAAAAAAACCCTAACCCTAGATCTATGGTAGAGCCATGAAAAGGACTCCATAGATTTACGGTTAGGGCATGACCTAGAAAAGGAGGAGAAGTAGATCTGCGGATTTAAGGAGGGAGATAGGAGAGATGGGGGACAATCTTACCTCCGCCGACATGAAGACCTTCATTGGAGAGATAACGAAGCTGCTTGCTTCGAAGGAGTTGGGATCCTCGAGTGGATCGATGCCTTCACGACCTGTGCAGAAGCTGGAATTGATGCCCAATGATGTGAAACTGGAAGGGACGAAGAACTACCTTAGTTGGTTCAGGAGGGTGCTTCTCATTCTGAAGTCAAAGGGGTTGGAAGGCGTTGTTCTGGGTTCATGTAAGGAACCGGTGGATAAGACTGGGGATGATTGGAAAGTCTGGAGCACCACCAACTCACTGGTGGCTGCTTGGTTGATGACATCGATGGTTCCACCCATCGCTGGGATGGTGGAGGCCATAGAGAGTGCTGCGGGGATATGGAGTATGGTGGAGAAAATGTACTCTGGAGCAGGGAATGTGATGCTCATGATGGAGGTTCAGGGCAAGGTCGACACCTTGAAGCAGGGGGAAATGTCTATTCTAGCCTACTCTGCGGAGTTGAAAAGGCTGTGGTCAGAGTTGGACCACTATGACCCTATTGATCTGCCTGATCCTAGGAGCGCTGCGATACACAGGAAGTGGGTGGAGCGTAGGCGTGTCACACATTTTCTGAGGAACCTGAACGGAGATTTTGAGGCCAGGAGGGCGAGTATGTGCCACTTATCCTCCATCCCATCTCTGGAGGAGGCCATAGCTGCAATGGCACAGGAGGAGACCAGACTGAGGGTTATGAAGGATGAGGGTATTCAGGTCACTCGGGCTGCACTGGCTGTACCGGCAGTGGCAGCAGTGAGCGAGGATCGAGAGTGCTACACATGTGGGGTGAAGGGGCACCTGAGCTTTAACTGCCCATAGAAGGGCAGTGGACGAGGACGTGGCACAGGAGGTAGAGGAGGAGGTCGTTGGGGCCGTGGAGGCCGTGGACGAGGTCGTGGCGGCCCACGGGCCAACTTTGCTACCGCTGATGGACGACAGGAGACAGTGATGATCGAGGCCACGCCAGCTGAGGCGTCAGATCTAGAGCAGCGGAGACAGTCCAGGTCTACTACTGAGAGCTCGGAGAGTCATGCAGACCAGACTGGGGATATTGCCTCGCCATTCGGTATCTTTGCCCACTTCGCTCACACAGGCTCAGGTAACCGATTAGCTCTTTCATGCAGAGATCATATAGAGTGGATTATTGACTCAGGTGCATCTAGTCATGTGTCAGGAGCATATAGACAATTTTCCACATATAAACCACATACCATTCATGAAACTGTTCAGACAGCTGATGGCACATCCCAACCCATTAGAGGGATTGGTACTATTCAGTGTACTCCCTCCATACGCCTCTCTTCAGTCCTTCACGTCCCATCATTTCCAGTCAACCTCTTATCTGTTGGCTCTATTGTTGATGATCTCGACTGTAGCATTACTTTTGACTCTACTCATTGTGTGTTGCAGGAAAGGAAGACTGGGAGGAGGCTTGGGATTGGCGTCAGGCGTGATGGACTGTGGTATCTTGACAGAGCTAGTGGGGATGCTGCACTGGCTGTCGTTGGTAGAGAGAAGGAAAGGGATGTACTTTTGTTACATTGTCAGTTGGGACACTTGCCTTTTGATATTTTGAGTAAAATGTATCCCGATGTTTTGAATAGAGTGAATGAAATGAATTTGAAATGTGATGCATGTGAATTTGGGAAACACACTAGGACGTCATATCCTAGTGTGGGGATGAGGAGTGTAGAGAGATTTCATCTTATTCACTCAGATGTTTGGGGGCCCTGCCCAGTGACTTCAGTAAGTGGGTTCAGGTGGTTTATCACCTTCATAGATTGTCATTCTCGGATGACATGGCTTTATATGATGAAAAATAAAGGCGAAGCGTTGAAGTGTTTTCAGGACTTCCATAGAAGTGACAGAAATGTGTATGAGGCCAAGATCCGTGTCTTGAGAACGGATAATGGGACAGAGTATGTAAACAGGGAGTTTGCATCTTACCTATATGAGAGTGGGATAACTCATCAAACCACTTGTCCCAACACCCCCCAACAGAACGGAGTTGCCGAAAGGAAAATAGACACTTGTTGGAGGTAACTAGGTCACTCATGCTCACCATGAATGTACCTAAGATATTGTGGAGTGAAGCAGTGATGACAGCCACATATCTTATCAACAGGATGCCTTCACGGATCCTTGGTATGAAGTCTCCATGTGAGATTCTTATGGGAAAGAACACTTTTGTAGTTCCACCAAAAGTGTTTGGATGCACATGCTTTGTGAGGGATCATAGACCTTCTGTGGGAAAGCTGGATGCTCAGGCAATTAAATGCATATTTGTTGGGAATCCTTCAAATCAGAAAGGCTATAGGTGTTGGAGTCCCTCAGAAAGAAGGCTGTTTGTGAGCATGGATGTGACGTTCAGGGAGACTGAACCGTTTTATGGAGGACTGACAGATTCTACATCAGTATTTGATACTGAGGCCTCTCCAAACACAGGAGGAGCTGGTCGAGAGGGGGAGACTGATGACAGGAGGGTAGTGGTTGGACTTATACCGTGTCCTGTCAGGCCTACTGGTACTGGTCCTGATAACAGGGAGGAAGAAAGGACCTAGGTGGAAGAGGAGGAAGACAGGTTGTACGGCAGGAAATATAGCAGGAGACAGAAGGATAGTCATGGCGATGGAGAACAACAAGAAGACATCTTCCCCACTGAAGAACCACTAGCTTCACTACCCCATGTCGAGCTTGATCAGTCTATCACGCCTGCTCGAGTCCCGACTTCCTTACTGCCTTCCTCTCCTATCACGGATGGTAACCTTTCTTTGCCTTCCTCTAGTTTAGATCTTCCACTTGCATCTCGTAGGGAGCCTCGTATCAATGCCGGCAGGCCTCCTGTACGGTATGGATATGAGACTGATATTGCTAATCATGTCTCCTATGCCTCTTTTACACCTGCATATAGGGCTATCATTGCATCCTTACAGTCTATCCCTATACCAAGTGATTGGCGAGTGGCAAAGCAACATCCCCAGTGGAAGAAAGCAATGCTCGAAGAACTTGAGGCACTGGAGAAGAACAAGACATGGAGACTTGTCTCACTTCCAGCAGGGAAGAAAGCTGTGGGATGCAAGTGGGTATTCACAATAAAGCAAACTTCAGAAGGGAAGGTGGACGGGTACAAGGCGAGGCTGGTTGCCAAGGGCTACAGTCAGACTTATGGGATTGATTATGATGAGACATTTACCCCAGTGGCAAAGATGAGTACTGTGAGAGTACTGATATCCTGTGCAGCGAATTTTGGATGGAAATTGCATCAGTTGGATGTAAAAAATGCCTTCTTGCATGGAGACTTACAGGAGGAGGTATACATAGAGGTTCCACCTGGCTTTGGCACACAACAGACGGTGGGAAAGGTGTGTAGACTGGACAAGTCCTTGTATGGGCTGAAGCAATCTCCAAGGGCATGGTTCGACAGGTTCAGGCGTGCAGTCATCACTATGGGCTACAAGCAGAGTAATGGTGATCATACTGTATTCTATAGACATTCAGGACAGCGGATTACTCTTTTGGCTGTGTATGTTGATGATATTATTATCACTGGAGATGATGAGGAGGGAATCTCTCACTTGAAGGTAAGGTTGGCGAGAGAATTTGAGGTCAAGGACCTTGGATAGTTGGGATATTTCCTTGGACTGGAGATTGCCAGGTCCAGGAAGGGCATAGTTCTCTCACAGAGGAAGTATGCCCTGGATTTACTGGCTGAGACTGGTATGTTGGGGTGTCGTCCAGCAGTTACTCCTATTGATCAGAATCATAGGTTGCATTCACAATCAGGGGAGCCAGTAGACAAAGAAAGGTACCAGAGACTTGTTGGACGCCTTATCTACTTATGCCATACCAGACCTGACATTGCATATGCTATCAGTGTGGTAAGTAGATACATGCATGATCCTAGGACTGGACATATGGAGGCAGTCTTCAGGATACTGAGGTATCTGAAGAATAGTCCAGGAAAAGGCATATTATTTGGTAGTCATGGTCACATGCATGTGACAGGCTACTGTGATGCGGATTGGGCCAGTTGCCTAGATGATAGGAGATCGACCTCGGGCTACTGTGTGTTTGTTGGGGGCAACTTGGTCTCTTGGCGCAACAAGAAGCAGGATTTGGTGGCTCGTTCCACTGCTGAGGCAGAGTATCGTGCTATGGTGCTTAGTACCTGTGAGATGATCTGGTTGAGATCACTCCTACATGAGCTACGCCTGCTGAGAGAAAGACCATTGCGGTTGTTGTGTGATAACAAGTCAGCAATTAATATTGCCAACAACCCTGTGCAACATGATAGAACGAAGCACATAGAGATTGACAGGTTCTTCAATAAAGAAAAACTGGACAAGAAGCAGCTGGAGATCTCCTACATTACTTCGGGACAGCAACTAGCTGATTGTCTTACAAAAGGGTTGAACTCTAAAGGAGTAGAGGATGCTTGTAACAAGATGGGCATGATAAATATCTTTTGCTCATCTTGAGGGGGAGTATTGTGTGTTAGTCTGTATTGGGTGTGTGTGTAAAGAAATGTAAGGGATAGTATATATATGAAGGGTTAGCCATTATTTGTGGCTAATCACACTTTCCCCAAAACATAACATGTATGCAATTCGATATTTCATGAGTGGACCAAACATATTGAAATTGATTGTCCTGTTACTCAATACCACTATCCGCGGGGCACTATCATGTTACTGTTTGTTTCTTCTTTCATGCAGACCGTCGATCTGTTTACGAAGTTGCATTCAGTTTCACGCTTCCGTTTTCTATTTGACAAACTCTCTATACTCCTTACAACAGCATTATGAGTTTGAGGGAGGGTGTTAAAATAAGTTAATTATCGCTTACGGGTAGAATAGTCTTTTTTGTTATTCTCAAGACTATATAAACTCTTTTCTTTATATTTTTATTATTCAATGCAATTTATGAGAAATCCTAATTTTTCTTTATATATTTTCATACAACTGTTCGACTATATTGCTAGTCATGTTACGTGCATAGCAATATTTTCTGCACGGCCGTCAGTTTCCCAAATTTCTTTGGTAAGATGAGTTTGGACATCATGAATAAATCTAGGCTTTCCACTGGAAAATTGCTGATAAGTCCGTCAATTCCTTGTTTTGTTGAATTATATTTTTAATTAGCATTTGTTTATTGTAGCTTGTGAACACTGGGAGAGAGAGGGCAAAAGTCAGCTTGCTATTGACTTGGGCGGTATGTGAACCTTTCCAACTAATCCCATCTTAAGTACTACATTTTTTTTCTTTTTCTCGTCATCTTATTTCTTTCGCAATTGTTTGGCACAGAATTCAATTGGAGGTGTTTCTCATTTATCTGGAGACCACATCAACGAGCCATTCATGTTAGTACTACCACATGACAAATATTTTGCAGTGATAGTGTCTAATATACCATTTTGAGGTTAAGTGAACCTTATCAATTGTAATTCAACTTATCTGCAGTGGAGAAGATGGAGTGTCTGGCGTGCTTCTACATCACAAGCAAGTTGTCAACCCTTGATTGCTCTGTTATGACGGTTGGTTTGCCGTTTTCCTTTAGGTTATTTTTTTGCGGTCATGTGCCCATCTTCTACCCCCTAGCAAGACAAATAAGTCATCTTTAATATTTGTGCTTATCTTTAGTATCTGTGCTTTGCATATGTACCTAGATGTCAGTAGCACCACCTATCTTGTTTGCTAAGTTACTTGATATGAAGATTATGATGCTCTTTTTTGGAAGCTTAGATTTATGATTATGTTACACCACCAGAGTGTAACATAGCTAAGAATGTTATTAATACTGCAGGACTGCGAATGATAATCCTCCAGTTACTTTTGCTATTGCTGCATGTGAAACACAAAATGTCAGCGTGACGGTATTGCCATCCTTTGGACTCTCAGGGGAGAATCGTGTTACAGCTAGCGATATGTGGGGCACTATGGTGCAGGTAACTGTTCAATTTTCTTTATGTTTCTTTGGTAAAACTCTAGACTTCCACTATGGTTCAGCTAGTGATAGATTGACCATTGTTGTATTACGCTTTTTCGTTTCCATTTACCTTATCGTTATCATGATTTCTTAACTTCTAAACTGATATATAACAATGTCTTAAGGATGGACATTTTGGGCTAGAAAATTTCAATTCTGGCCTCAGTATCCCATCCTTTCCAGGAGATACACTTTGTGCAGCAGTTTCAGCCTCTACATGGGTGGAATCACATGGAAGGTGTACTGTAGCATTTGCTGTGGCCTGGTCATCCCCGAAAGTCAAATTTCAGAAAGGATATGTCTATAACAGGCAAAGTTTTCTCTATGGCTTGTGAACTTCTATGATACAAAATTACACACACACACTTCACTTATAGCTATGCATTTGCTATCTATTTTGCTCTTATATGTATACATGCATAGGGAGTAAGCCTGCAGTTTAGGCGTTGTTTCCAGTGTTATCATATTACAATGTAAAATTAGCTGTCACTTATGCCATTTTATCCATTTTCCCTCTTCTCATGCTCAAGTCACTTTCGAACGTGGTGCCTCTGGTCTGTTGGACCTATTTCATAATTTTTAGAAGTGTGTCCCGCAACCAGATGCGAGCTACGTTCTACCCACAAGTGGCTTAAAGCTAATGCATCTGGCTCATTTTTTTGGGAGTATACGTTTGTCAATAGTCTCCCTCTGCATCCCTCATCGTTGTATTCCTGCCTTTATAATGCTGCCATTCTTACAAGGGCGTGTTTACGAATATGTTGTCATGGTTAATGGCTCTGCGTCTAATGCTAGAAGCCTTGACTATAGATGACTCCTTTACGAGCATCAAGTCAAGTCTAAAGGAGGATGCAGAGGAGGAAGAGGAAAGAAAAGAAAAAAGCGGACGGCAATAGGGATTGTTGTCAACTTTTGTGGGTATGATGTTGACGTTTGATTAGTCTCTGGAGTTGGGGTGATTGCCCTATATTCAGGCTTAGACATTTGTTATTCAATACCTGATTTTTTTAGGTTCTTCAGAATTGTTATCATAGGCACATGTTGATGCACTTAAAGGTCTACACCATACATCAATATATGCATTTTTAATATGATGAGGTTGTTTTCGTTAAGATTTGACTTGAGAGGCTTGAGATTTTGTTTACTGAAGTTGTTGAGTTCGTGAATCATTAAAAGCTAACTTCCTTTAATTTCTTAGTAGCTAAAAATTTCCTTTTATTTTTCTCAGGAGATACACTAAATTCTATGGAACTTCTGAAAGATTAGCAGTTGATTTGGTGCATGATGCATTAACAAGTATGACCAATTCTTGACTGTTTTAAGTTCTTTAAGTTCATGCAGAGCTAATGTGTTTTTTCTAGAGTTATTTTGTACAACCTCACAGTCAGTTTTTATACTCTTCTAAATGACCTTTCAGATTACAAGGGATGGGAGGAAGAGATTGACAAATGGCAAAATCCTATTCTCAATGATGAAAAGCTTCCAGAATGGTAACCTAACTCTTATTTTGTTTGCATTTAGGTTCATTCTTAATTTAGAAATCATGAAAAGCTGTACTATATAATTTACCTTGTTCTTTTTTCCCTTTAATTCTTTAATCCCTCAGTTCTGTCACTCTTATTCATATACTTGTATCGTTATTTACTCATGGTAATGACGACAAAATTTCCGTAGCACGTACTGACTATGAATCTTGGATCATATCTTTGACTATAAATCTAATGCACTTTCATCCTTTTATTCCCGTCTCCAACAAATTGGAAGGGTTGATAGAGGGTACAAGCTTAACTTAATGGCCTCATTAAAGCTTTTTCCAACCAGTCTTGTTTTAGAAAAGGTTAAGCCTGTGATTCCAATGTAAACCAATCTAGGATCATCAGATCATCTGAAGCTCATCCAATATGAATAACAATGGACTTTTAAATCTTCTATTGTCATCTGAAATGGTTTATGCATATTGTAATTCCATGCTGGATTTTATCAAAGTTGTAAGAAAAAAGGTATTCTACCAATCCATATTTGTCTTCATTTTTGTATACTAGAAATTCGAAAAATGGAGTGACACCCGGTTCTTATAGGCCAAAACAAATCTCATCATCCTATACTCTGGATGATACTACATGAGAATTTACTAAAAAAGATAAAACTGTTTTCAAATAGAAGTGGGAAAATACGTAATATAGAATTTTGAAATAAAAAATAAGCCATCCCAATTAATCCACCCAAATATATTATCGGTGTTTTTTATATAGTTGAGCAACAATAAAAATCATAAACTAATTCTAATTCTAATTCTTATTCATATTCTAGCTTCTTATTATAATCTAACTTTAACTTCGCAATATTCTCCCTTAAGTTGTAGCATGTATGGTAATCATGCTCAACCTGTTACAAACTACGCGACATATTTCACTGCCTCTTTGATTATTGTAGCTAACATAAGAAGTGATGATGTTCGTTCGTGTGATAATTTTATGTGATATAAAAGTGACAGACGACTGTCACCCTTTTAATGTTTAGCGCTGCCTTGCATTTATGAAAGACTCGTTAAATGTTCAGTGTGTTTATGAAAGACCCCTTAATATGTTCTATGCGTTTATGAAAGACTGGTTGTGGGTGATGTACATGGTAATTTGATTATCGCAATAAATCTCCATTGAGCAAAACTGTGAAGTCTCATATCCTAGAGAAGAATTGCCTGCAGTAGAGACTAACCATGATATCTTGCAAGCTGCATGTGCCATAGTTTTATACTCAGCTTCAACTATGATCTGGCAAACATTTCTTACTTCTCCATGTTATCATATTGTCTCCTACAAAAGTACAATAGTTACAGATAGATTGACGATCTATAGGATCACCAACCTAATCAATGTCAAAATGTCTAATATGCAATCCTTTAACTGAAATTCCTTTAACATATTGGAAGACGTCAAACGTCATCCCAATGCAAACCGATGAGGATTCTGCTTGAACCGACTCAATAACCCAACAACAGAAGTGATGTCATGGCATGAGCCGTTAAATAAATCAATTTATTGACAAGTCATTGATATTGACAAGGATCAACAAGAGTAGATCCTAAGTCCGGATCAAAACAAATAAATGGATCTATTAGAGTATCAAAATGTTTAACACCAACCACGCTGGTCTGTTCAAGCAAATTAGCACCATTGAGATAATTGAAGACTCCAGCAAACTCAGCCCAAAGAAAATACCATCCAAGATCCTTCATATGGAAGTGAGATTTAAATAGTTCAGATTCCAAATACCTAGACGAGCATCGATAACCATGATATCATTAACACATACAATAAGAATGATGATGCCAGCGTAAATTTGCCAAATATGACAACGGTGAGAAGAAAGTTGATCAAGTCTATACTGCTCAGTACTAGTATTTAACTTATCAAAAAGGGATATTGTTTTTAGGTCATATATTGCTTTCTTCAGTTTGCACACTGCGTCTCTTCTCAATCTTGTAACTCAGATGTTGGTAAGTATACAACTCTGCAGAAAAAAAAACATTCTTCATATCAAATTGGTAATTTGGTACATCAGCCGGGGCTTAATAACAACATATAAGATATCTCGAATTGAACCTAACCGAGCAACTGGAGAGGTCTTGAAATAATCAACAATAAAAGTCCATATATAACCTCTGGCAACTAGCATATTCTTTAGCCTCACTTGACTATCAAATTTTTTACTGCTTTGGCATCATGTTGAAATAGAAAAAAGGCCACCCCTAGAGTGAGATTGGTAATGTTTATGTAGTGGAGAAACTGTGCACAGTGCACACACTCTAATTTCTACTTCTAACCATATTGTAGTTTCTGATGATAATCCAACTAAAATTCTTACTCCTAAACAGAGAATAAAGACAAAGTCATTGTTCATTGAATTATTGATAATTTTATGTTCCTCAACATTACACGAATGTTTAGATCCAAAAATAAAGTATGTTTAAAGCACTCGGTCAATATCTAGAAATAAATGCAGTCAATCACGCTGATCCTGAATGTCCATCCAAAGGAGAAGCTATAAATTGCGTCATTTTTTCTAGTTATGTTGTCTGCATTTTGTAGCTCTCTGATGCAGTCGTGTACCAGAGGTGGAGGCGCTCGGGTCAAGCAGCGGTGGGTCCTGACCAGGGGGCCCATTGGGTGGCTTCTAGCCCATGGTTTTTATTAGTGTCCGCATTAGTTATGCTATAGTTTTGTGGTGGGTTTAGCAATTAGGAGGGCATATGAGTCTTTTATTATTAAGTTGATTAGGAGGGGTGTTTAAGCCTACGAGTCGGCCCTAGTTTCTTTTATCGAACATTTTGAGAATTGAATAGAATTATTGTTAGGGTTCTTGGGGGATCAAAATTGTTCTATTAACATAAGTTAGGGAGAGATCCACTCCAGAATAGGGTCAATTTATCGTCAATTCAAGCATTAGTTCTATTTCCACAATCAAATTTCTTCTATTTCGTACACACATATCAGTTTATTATTTTAATTTGAGTGGATCACATCAAATTGGTATCAGAGCGCTCGATTCCATGACGAACACGCGAGAGGATGCGGCAAAAACTCTGGAGGAACGACTCGATGCAGAGATCTCGGGGTTGAGGAAGGAGATGACCAATCTGAAGGATGAGTTGAAAACAGATCTGAACGCATCCTTGGAGGCGAGCGTGAAGCAGATCTCAGAGCAAAACTCCAAGGAGATGAAAGAAGGGTTCGCGGCAGTGGCGAAGATGCTCCAACAACTTTTGCAACGAGTTCCAGCTCTGAAAACGTCGGGAACTTCAGATCTGGTTTCTCAGATGAACCAGTGCAACGTAAAAGGCGTATGACCCCGACCAGAGTTCGCGGGAGGTTTTCCCCCTTAGGGGGTCGGCGCAGGCTGGCGGCCCCAAGAGGGAGCCACCGATGGATTTTCGCCCGTATTGGGGCAGCGAGGTCAGGCAGCCACACCTGGGGGCCGCCGGAGCAGATCCGCGCCCTGTGGGGGGCGAGGGATGGCGGCCCCAACAGGGGGCGACGGAGGGTTTCCGCCCCCTGCGGGGGGCAGCGAGGTCAGGCGGCCCCACCTGGGGGCCGTCGGAGCAGATCTGCCCCCTGTGGGGGGCGGCGAAGGATGGCGGCCCCAACAGGGGGCCGCCGGTGAGTTTCTGCCCAATGTGGGAGGCGGCGAGAGCAGGCGGCCCCACCTGGGGCCGCGGGTGGTTTTCCACCCCCTTGGGAGGGCGTCGACAGCTGGCGACCCCACCTGGGGGCCGCGGGAGGTGATCCACCTCCGTGGGGAGGGGGAAGGAGGGCGACTGCATGGGGAGCCTCGGCGTGAGCAGGATGATGAATGTGAAGATATCGGAAATCTTGCCAACGAGAGGGTAAGGGGAAGAGATCGAGGATGCGAGAGGCATCGACCTGAGGCACAATGGAGGGTCGAGGAGCCTTCTTATCAGAGATGCAAGGCAAGGAACCGGGAGGGGCCAACACGGGGTGACAACAATCCAGAGAATAAGATGAGGAAGTTGAAGGCACCCCTCTTTGATGGGAAGGACCCAGAAGCAGAAGCAGAGATATTTTGACGTCGCGGGTTTCATCGAGGCAGAGAGACTGTGGGCAGTAGCGCTGAGTTTCGAAGGCGAATCTCTATCTTGGTACAGGTGGACCTAGAAGCAGAGGCCTGTTCGGACTTGGAGGGAGTTGACCGAGTGCATCATGGAGAGATTTCAAGATATCCATGGGGAGGGCTGTTTGAGCAGTTATATATCTTGAGGCAGGATGTGTCGGTGCGGGAATATATAGAGAAGTTTGAGAGACTCTCGAGCCGAGTGGATGGTTTATCTGACGAATCAATGGAGGTGAAATTTTTAAAGGGGCTGAAGCCTATGATTAGGAATGAGCTGAGGATCCAGGACCCTTAGGGGTTAACTGCCATGATGCGGGTGTCGAGGAGAGTGGAGGATATGTTGGCTGAAGAGAGGAAGTCTAGGGGGCTGGGTGCGGATCTACATACCGCAGTCCAGCACCTACTGAGGCACCCAAGACCATTGTGGGGGCACCAGCGACGGCAGGGGGATGTTACGGAGACACGGCCTGGAGGGCAGACTCGTCGCATGACAGAGGCAGAGATGAGTGAGCGAAGGGCCAATGGTCTTTGCTTCAAGTGTGATGAAAGGTTCACACCAGGGCACCGTTGCGCAGGGAGGGCCATGCAGCTTGAGGTTGCGGCAGAGGAGGAGGAGGAGATTGTGGTAGAGCTTGACGGAGACGAGGACGAGGCAGAGCAGCGCCCACACTTAGATTAGAGAAGTTTGACGCAAATTCCAAACTTCAACCTTGAGGACATGGTTTGTTTTTTTGGGGGGAGTAATGATGCGATCGTGTACTAGAGGCGGAGGCGCGCGGGTCAAGCAGCGGTGGGTCCTGACCAGGGGGCCTATTGGGTGACTTCTAGCCCATGGTTTTTGTTAGTATCCGCATTATTATTTGCTTTAGTTTTGTGGTGGGTTTAGCAATTAGGAGGGCATATGAGTCTTTTATTATTAAGTTGATTAGGAGGGGGGTTTAAGCCTACGAGCATGCACTAGTTTCTTTTATCGAACATTTTGAGAACTGAATAGAATTATTGTTAGGATTCTTGGGGGATTAAACTTGTTCCATTAACACAAGTTAGGGAGAGATCCATTCCAAAAAGGGTCAATTTATCGTCAATTCAAGCATTAGTTCTATTTCCACAATCAAATTTCTTCTCTTTCTTCCACAAATATCAGTTTATTATTTTAATTTGAGCGGATCGCATCACTCTCCTGTTTTGAACTCAAAGAAATTCAAAGTCAGTTATGCAACTGTACTAATTGCATTAATTTAATATTGTCTCAATTTAATCTAATTATGTAACAACTTTCTAGCTACCATCCTATGCTATCATAATTCGCTTAGAATGCATTCCAGTGCTTGCCTACTCTGAAAGTTTTTATGTATCTGAATCATGGTGTGAAAAGATGACTAATATAAAGACTTATTGGTAGTATCATATAAGTTTTCAAGCTTGCCGATACAATCCATCCCAAACAGGCCAATACCATCGGTACGGCCTAATAACTAATACGTGAAGAGATCCAGGGTTCCAAATACAAAACGGTTTAACTTTCGCCCGATTCTATATACTGGTCATCATGAACGCATCCCAACTGATAGTGAGGGGTTTACTAATAAATATTGATTGAATGATCCATGTCAGTTGGTGGTGATAATGCACACGCTGATTCTCATCATGAAATTATTAATTTGTGCTATGAATTTTTCATTCATTTAGACCCTTGTCATCCAAGCTATACGATGAAAATGTGTAATAAATGAGTATGTAATATATATGTTGAAGTTCAATGAACTTTGTGTAGCAACCATTTAGCTACTTTATGTATTTGTGTAATTTTGATTATTGTTTTTAAATCACCTTCTTTACACGTAGCTACTATAGCAATATGTGTTTTACAGTGTTGTATTCAAATTTGATCAATACTCCATCTATTAGTCCAAAAGACTTGCAAAAATGGTTCCAAGTATCTAAGATATTTTTACAATGATTTTACATATTTTCAATGAATTTCTATATTGTGAAGCAACGATATCCGAAGTCTGATATTTCAAATACGTATTGCCAATTACGTTCAATACAATCAATACCAATGTTATAAACCATCGGCTGATACCAAGATTGAAACCTGATTTCAGATCTTGATATGAATATATTTTATAGGGTAAATTGCACTCAGATCCCATGTACCAAGGGGTGCATGTACCCAATGGCGTAATCAGGAAATTTTTTTGCCCTGGACGAAATTAAAGAATATGTAAAAAATATTTTCTTATAAAAATACCGAAACAAAAAAAATAAACGCTAACTTGCTTTAATTATGTATTGATAATAACTACAAATTAGTATTATACATATATTCAAAAGATGATATATAACATATAAAATGTCTATTTAAGTTGATAAAATAGAATCATACATATAGACATGCATGCATATGAAAATAATATTTGATAAACAAAATAATAATTGAAAATTAATTTTTTACATTAGTAAATATACACACACAAAAATATGGAAATAATAACACAAGAATATGGAATTAATAAGTGATATATAATTTTTTTATATTAATTTAGAGGTAGAGAAGAGCGAGTGTTAGATAGAAAAATAGTTTAAAAAAGTGAGAGGTAATGAAAGAGAGGAGAAAGTCAGAGAGAAGTGCTGATTATACATAATTTAAAAAAAAATTCTTGCCTAGCTACCTAGTGGAATTTGTACACCGTTCCGTCCCCACATACTGTATTACTATATGAATCAAAATCAAATCTAATACACAAAAATGTTTATGGTAAATTCATAGTCATTGTATGTAAAATATATGTACAAAGTAAAATTTTCTGTCACCTGGAATCAAACCCATAACATGTGACGCCACACGCCAATGCACATTGGGCAATAAAGAAATAGTAAGAGAGAGATTTTTTAAATAAACAAATGCTTATTGTGTGTAAAAGAGAGAGAGATTTTCTTAATAAAAAATGCTTAATGTGTGTAAAATATGCAAGAAATGGCATTGGCTGGGGATCGAACCCATCACCTCTGGTCCAATGCATCAATGCCTCAGCCGCTGGGATATAGAGAGATGTTGCTAATGTACAATAATAACATTCATTTTAATTTGTTGCCCAGGTCAGCTGCCCAGGGCAGCTTCCACATAGTTCCGCCCCTGCATGTACCTTTTGATACTATCACCAGGACCCTCCTCCTTGAATTACCCCTAATATTCTAGTTTCAAAGGGTCTAAATGCAGCTTTTTCCTTATTAGTCAGTCAATCCAGGAGGTCTCGGCGTTAGCATCAAAGATTAATGATGTTTAGTTAAACATACCTCATAAAACAATGAGCCTGGGTGCAATTTACCCTATTTTATATAGCATACCATGCTCATGTCTGTTTCTGCCATTGACAAGTCAGATTGATTTACGTGTAAAAATCTGATTTCCCTCAAGTTTTGGGTAGTCTGTCTCTTGTTCTTCATGCTTATTTCAATGAGACGAAATGTAGCTGGCTGCTGATTTCCGAAGGCATTCCTAATAATTTTATTTGTGTTGGTTGATAATGATATTTCCTAAAGAATGTCCTATTATATATGTTTTATTCAAGTTTTGACCCACGCCTGTGATAGTTGGGGGCTGTGTAGTTGCATGGACATGGAGCAGCAACAACTTCTGCTATATTTGAGTTTCCATTTCGTGCGTTTGGATGGCAATATGGTATTTAGCAATGGTAGGTAGAACTGCTAAGTATAGAAAAAGGTGTAACAATGTTGTGACCAAGTTGTCCACAACAAATTCTGTAGCTCTTTGCAAAAAGAAAGACAGGTTGCTGCTTTGGCGAATTAATTTCTTTTATTTCCTAAACTACCAGTGAAGCACCCTTTTAGTGATAATTACTTTGATGCATCAGTACAATTACTATTTACTTTAAAAAAAGTTTAAATGTAATAAATATTGGATGAGGTAAACCGAGAAGTGATCAGAGGCTTATTTCTATGTAACAAATGCTGCATGTGAAATTTGTTATATTTTCATTATAGCGAACCAAATAGACTCTTGATGTCTGTGCAATATTACTAGTAAATAACATGTTAGCATTCTAATTCAAAACTCATTTAAATTCCTTATAACGGTGCAGGTATAGGTTTACTCTTTTTAATGAGCTTTACTTTCTGGTTGCTGGGGGAACCATCTGGACAGGTATTTATATCATTGCATGCATGTGTTGTAAGCTTTCCACTGTAGTTACCTTTTAAACTTTATGATCCTAGGGATTTTATCTTGTTCCATACATTAACTGTTCAGATTGCGGCAAATCAATGAAGTTCCCCTTTTGGTTATTATTGCATTAAACTATAGGCCTGTGCATCTGTTCTTTGTACACTGTCCATGATATTTTCTACGATTCCACTGCAATATATATGAGTGTCTATGTGGGTTCTTTAATGATCAATTATTAATTTTATTTAATGCAGATGGTGAAGCTCCGGCCTTTGATGAGAAGTTTAAATCTTCGAAAAAGAAAGACAAGTCTACAAGGGCTGCAAAGACTGGATCCACAAACAATTATAGGGCAGGTCTGATTGAGCAAAACACCACTGTTGTCGTGGCAAGGAATGATGATGAGAATGCGGTTCTAAGTTCAGTGGAAGAAGCTACCAGACATGAACTGTCAGATTGTGAGAATGTAAACAGTCCTGAATGGGTACATGATGGATATCATCCAAAACCCAATGGTGATGCTGAAAACATCGGGAAATTTTTGTACCTGGAAGGAGTAGAGTATATAATGTGGTGTACTTATGATGTACACTTCTATGCATCTTTTGCTCTTCTTGGCCTTTTCCCAGAAATTGAGTTAAGCATCCAACGTGATTTTGCCAGAGCTGTCTTATGTGAAGACACGAGGAAAGTAAAGTTCTTGGCAGAGGGTAATTGTGGAATTCGTAAAATTAAAGGTGCTGTTCCTCATGATCTTGGTACCCATGATCCTTGGCATGAGATGAATGCTTACAATGTACATGATACGAGTAAATGGAAGGATCTCAACCCTAAGTTTGTACTTCAGGTGTATAGGGATTTTGCAGCAACTGGTGACATGGCCTTTGGAAGGGAAGTCTGGCCCGCAGTTTGTGCTGCCATGGACTACATGGAACAATTTGATCGTGATGATGATGGTCTCATTGAGAATGATGGTTTCCCAGATCAGACCTATGATACTTGGACAGTGCATGGTGTCAGTGCATACTGTGGGTGCCTCTGGCTTGCTTCACTCCAAGCTGCTGCAACGATGGCTCATCGTCTTGGAGATCATGCCTTTGCGGAGAAATGCACTGTTAAATTTTTGAAAGCCAAGCATGCAATAGAATCGAAACTGTGGAATGGATCATACTTCAATTATGACAGTGGCACAAGTAGCAACAGTCGGTCAATTCAGGCTGACCAGCTAGCAGGACAATGGTATGCTGCTTCCTCTGGATTGCCATCACTGTTTGACGAGAGAAAAATAAGGAGGACACTTCAGAAAATATATGAATTCAATGTGATGAGGGTTGGAGGAGGGCGTATGGGGGCAGTCAATGGAATGCATCCAAATGGAAAAGTTGATGAATCCTGCATGCAGTCACGCGAGATCTGGACTGGGGTGACTTATGCAGTGGCTGCCACCATGCTTCTTGCTGGAATGGAGTATCAGGCATTTACTACTGCAGAAGGCATCTTTACTGCGGGCTGGTCAGAAGAAGGATTTGGGTGAGTAATATTACTCTTCCTTTTAACTTTAATCTCCATTACATCTTACTTTGTTCTCTGTACTCTAGTTTCCATATAGCTAACTTGCTTAGATGTTTTCACTTTGCTCAGTTCCACATATAAATATCTTATGACAAGATAAAATTTCTGTTTCTGAGTCTTCCACGATATGCTAACTTCAAAAGAAAAGAGTCTTGAACAACTTGCGGACTTGTTACTAGTGTGAATGGTGAACCATAACTATCACTTCGATGTTTGATTATTGATTATTCAATATACTTTGATCTACAACCACTCTGTGCATGATTCTTCAGTCTCACCTTCACATTATCTGTATCTACACTGTTAATCTTTTTTGCAGTACATGTTAAAAACTTTGAAAAAAGAAAAAGAGAGAGAGGATCTTTACAATATTCAAGTCAATCTAGTTGGACTGAATTTCATTAGCATCTTGCATTGCAAAATTCGTTCATCGAGGGCGATAGTTGGTCTTTGGTGGATTCTTCATCTATGGCACAATTCCCTTTCATATTTTTGCAAACTTCTTCCATTGTCAAAACGAAATGTTTTTTCGCTTTTGTTTGGTTTGGTCTGGTCTGGATTTTTTTTTGGGGGGGGTGTGGGTGGGTGGGTGGGTGGGTGTGTCTAACGGTCATTGTTGGAAACATCAGTGCCAGGAACATAATGTCAAGGGAGATAAATCTCCACCACTACCCTAGCAACTCTACCTTTAAAGAGGAGTTTGGTCAGTTTGACCAGACAAACTATGGTCCTGGCTTTCATAACTAAAAAAACTAGGGTTGATTTAGTTCATACAGCTGCTGTAAATCCTGTAGGTGTAGGCAGGCGACTGATTGCGGCAAGACTTCAGGTAATGGTTAGAATTCTGGGGTCCATGGTCGCAAGGACTAAGAAGAACTACGTCCCTGTCTTATGGTGGCTTGAATTGCATTATGAAGATCACTTCATTCACAAGAAAATCTCCCGATCCGATTGGGCTATCTGAAGGGCAGCGATTCCTGTTAAAGAACCTCACAAACCTGCCTATGAATTTGCCGATGAGGCACAGATACCATGGCTTGTTGCTGCCCTAGATTAACCGCCTGCATGATGGTAACATGTTCTGGATGATTCTACTGGAGGTTGGCAATCTCAGTAGGGTCAAGGAAAGGCAGTTTCTATGGAGAATGGGGCCTTTGCAAGGAAGGCTGATTTATAAGGAGAGGAAGTGATGTGAGAGTCATTCCATGTTAGTTTTGATGATGTGCAAACATATTGGGTACTAATGTTTTAATGGGTGTAGATTTGTAGATGATGAGCAAACATGAATATCAAGGAAGAATGGAGCCAACAAAGGCAAGGGAGATCAAAGCTATCAAGACAAGTGGATGAATTTCAAGTGATCACATCAAGGAGCTTCAAGAGTATATTTATTTTTGATGTAAATTTTATTTTAGTCTTGGTAGACTATTAAAGTTTTTGTTGAAGCTTATACACACTTAGAAACACACTAAAAAGTTTTAAAATTATTTTCAAAGTTATTTTCTAAGTATTTAGAGTCGTGTCAGAATATTCGACCATTTCTTGTGATGTGGTAGACTACTGTTATCGGGAAATTCTGACAAGCTAAACTAGTCGACCACTGTTGGTGAACTAGTCGACTAGCTCCATACTAGTCGACTAGTACATCAACTATAGTCAACTAGTACTAGCCGTTGGGCTCTAATGGTAACTTTTTACTAGTCATTTTGTGACCGTTTTGAGGGCTTTTTGGTAATAGTTTTCACCCGATTTTAGCCATATAAATAGAGGGTTGTTCAAGCATTTAACTATGAATTGATTGATCAATATTTTCCTATCTTTTCTTTTCTCTTTTTAGACTAGAAATGATTTTCCAATGATTGCACTATGTTTGCTATGCACACTCAATTAATTCCTTTACACACCCACGTAGCACTCTCTTAGGCCTTATATGCTTCATTTTAATATTTATATGATGGATTTTATCTTGAACTCTTAGTTGATTGATATAGAGTTATTTCCTTGAGTAGATTACCTTTTCAATATGCTTTTCCATAACTGAGTTCATTTTTTCTACAATATATATTCTCGAAACAGTCAAAAAGAATTGCATGAATTAAATATGAAAATGGATGAATTATTTGCATGATTTGAGTGATAACTAAGTACGTTTCATTAATGAGTATGATTTAAGAGAATTAGGATAACCCATGAAGCTTTAGTATTGATGAGTAGAAACTCTGATACCGAGCCCATGTCTAGATTCTATGCCTTTTCATTTTCTTTTATAAATAGCCATAAATGATTTTTGATCATACTTTGCATTCCATCGCGTTTACGTGAGTTTGCAAAAATCCCATAAACAAAAACATAAAAATCAAACAAATATCCTAAATAAAGGTCATTGGGGTTCTGGTGGGCTCCGCGTGTACCAGAGGAGACGGACCAGGCCGGGTGCGCAAGGGGGAGACCGGCCGAACCCAATTTGAGGCAAAAGGGGCATTTTCGAATCTTTCGAATTATTTTATAATTTTAATGGCAAACTTGTAATTAGATTAGAATGAGGTTTTATTCTTAAGATAGGGTTAGCCGCCATCTTTCTTTCATGCTTGATTATTGAATTGGTAGAGATAATTCGTAGGAAGAGTATGACCGTCATCTCTTTTGGCGTCTTGGGAGAGTGGTTGCCCCTTTAATTGTAGCCAAGTTATCACTTTTATTCCTATTTTCATCAATTTAGTTTCAGATTTATGCAAGTTCTATCAATTTGGTATCAGAGCACATAACGATATATGGCGACGTCGACAAGATCACAAGACAAGTTCGAGACTTTGGAGATGAAGTTCACTAGCGAGATCGAAGGGGTAAAGAAATCTGTGGCGGGAAACGATGAGTCCATGGGAAGGTTGATGTCTTCCATTGAAAAATTAACGGCGAAGTAAGAGAAACAAGATGAATCGCTCACGCAATTGATCTTTCAGTTGACAATCAACGCGGGAAAAGATGGGAAATGCGATGGAAACCCTAAAACAGCGAAAAAGGTGCCATCTTTGGACAAATGGAAGTAAGCGATGAAGGATTCGGAGGATTGGAGGTACACGGATCCAGACGACAGTGATCCGGGAGGCGAGGAAGCGCGCCAGGAGGTCGACGGGCCCAACCAAGGACCCCAGAGGCTGTCGCAGCAACCTCGAGGGCCGGCGGGCCCTTCCCAGCAGCCGTCGGCCCTCCTAGGGCACCGACGCAACTGGGGGACCCTCCCACGGGGTCCCCCGGCTTCGGCAAACCAACAGCAGGGCCGCTGGGGCCCCAGCGGTCATCGGACAGGGCCGGCAGGCCCTCCCCAGGCCCGCCGCGGCCCTGCAGATCAAAAAGGACCCCCCGCGGGGGTTTCGGTGCACAAGACGACGTTTTTAGCCTCATCTAGAGGGCCCGACGCACGTTTTCGAGAATGGATTTGACCCAGGAGACCTACAGGAGTACGGAGATGATGGCGAGGGGTTTCGGGATCCTCCCGACCCTCGATATGGCGATGGTAGATGGCGACCTCCACCCCACCACCATGGGGGACGTACCAGAGACATTGAGGGAGGATACTGAGACTTCTAAGTGGGGCAAAAGGGCAGGTTTGGAGGCGACAGAGGGGGAGGACATGGGGACCGAGGAGGCCTACGGAGGGATCTCGGTTTCCATGAGGGAGGCCCACGTGGGGGCTATGAGCGGCACAATGAGAGGTGGCAGCACAACCACCAGTCTAGGCATGGAGGAGGACATGGAGACCAAGGGGGATTCAATATGGACATGTTGCGAAAGTTGAAGATGCTGGTATTCGATGCGGTGGACCCGGTGTCGTGGATCTACAGAGCAGATAGATTTTTTTAGTCTCTCACATGACTGAGGAGCAGAAGCTGGAGACAGCAGGTATCTGTCTGGATGGAAATGCCCTCGCTTGGTTTCAGTGGAAGGATGCGAGGTGTTTTTTTCACTCGTGAAAGAAGATCAGGGACCATATGGTGGAGAGGTTCAGAGATCCCCGCTTGAAAAACGTGAGGGAGCAGCTGCTATCACTCAGGCAAGAGGGCACAATAAGAGATTACCTAAAGAGGTTCGAGGCCCTATCAGGGCAGGTACACGGGGTGACGGATGAGACGATGGAGAATGTCGAATCCTCAGGAAGCAACGAGAAACTAACCTCTAAAGTTATAATACCAAGGGCGATCATCGACTCTATTTAACCAAACTAATTAAACAAGGTTCATAGTGCTTAAAACAGCTGCCTAGGCCGTTGGATCCTTGGAATTAGATGAGGCCACTGGCGCTTTGAGGTGCGCGCGCATCGGAAGGTTGTAAGCGACCATGTCATCGATTATCGCTGCAGCCGCGTCGCTCGAAGATCCGTCTTTGAATTCGAGGCTGCTTTTAGGCCGTTAGAATTGGATGGTGCGGGGAACGTGAGCTGCGTTTTGGACAGCCGTTGGATTTCTCCACCGGCGGAGAATGGTGTAGCCCGAAGTTTCTCAGAGAACACCTTCATGAAGGGGTTGAGTGCCACTATTTGAGCAGTGGTGCACGTGCAGAAGCTCCAAATTCTGATGGAGGCCATGTAGAACGCTCAGATGGCAGAGGATTGGCAGATGGATGAGAGGAAGGTGAGGGGTGGTTGGAGTGGCCCAGTTCCCCGTAGTCAGACAACGACAGGAGGGCAGCAGAGAGACACTGGGAGCAGATCATGCCATCAAGGAGAAGAGTGGGGAGAAGGTTAGTGCACCGTAATGGGGGCAGTTCAGGCGGATGACTGACGTGGAGATGAGGGAGAAGCGTCAGAAGGCCTTATGTTTTAGATGCGACGAGCGATTCACACTAGGCCACAGATGTGCGGGGTGCAAGCTCCAGGTGCTTCTACTGGAGGATGAGGACGACGAGGCTTATGTGGTGGACGAGGCCGCTGATGTGGAGGAGGATGAGACTAATGGCCATCAACTAGACGTGGCAGAGGTTTCCCTTAACTCGGTGGTAGAGTTCACACCGAGCCATACAATGAAGTTGAGGGGGCATATCGGCGACCAGGAGGTGATGGTACTCATCGACAGTGGGATGACCCACAATTTCATTTCCAAGAGAATGGTGGCCCATCAGGATCTCCAGCTGACGGACTGCGGTAGGTTCAGTGTCGTGATGGGGAGTGGGAAGGAGTGCAACCGTGGGGGTTGTAGAGGTCTGGTGCTGACATTACAAGGGGGCAGTTGATAGCTGACTTCCTGCCTCTAGACTTGGGGAGCACCAATGTCATCCTGGGCATGACGTGGCTACAGACACTGGAGGATATGAAAGTGAACTGGAAACTTCTCAGGATGGCGTTCCAGGAGGATGGAAAAGCACTAGTACTACATGGAGACCCCAGCCTGTGGAGAGTTTTGGTCTCGCTGAAGACCATGGTGAGGACTATCCAGACGGAGGGCTGAGGAACTTAATAGAGCTATATTCATTGACGGTAGAGGGTGGCGCGGAGGCCAGCAGGGAGCATCACATTCCAGGAGCGGTGCAACAGCTGATGGAGCAGTTCGAGGTCTTTCAGGAGCCACGGGGACTCCCACCGCCGAGGGATCATGAGCACGCCATAGTTCTGCGAGCGGACGTGTCCCCCATCAGTGTGAGGCCATATCGTTACTCCTAGGCACAGAAGGACGAGATCGAGAGGATGATGGCAGAGATGGTACATGCGGGAGTGATACAGCCCAGTGTGAGCCTTTTTTCCAGTCCGTGTTGTTAGTGAAGAAGAAAGATGGGAGCTGGCGCTTCTGTGTGGACTACATGGCCTTGAATAAGGAGACAGTACCAGATAAGTTTCTCATAATAGCGATTGATGAGCTTCTGGATGAGTTACACGGGGCAGCCATATTCACAAATATAGATCTCAAATCGGGCTACCACCAGATCAGAATGTGCGGGGGGATGTGCCCAAGACGGAGTTCAGGACGCACGAGGGCTACTATTAGTTTTTAGTCATGCCATTCGGCTTGCCTAACGCGCCAGCTACTTTTAGGCTCTTTTGAACAATGTATTCCGTCCTTACCTGCGACGATTTGTACTAGTCTTTTTCGATGACATATTGGTGTACAGTTGTACCTTGGAGGAGCACTTGGACCACCTGCAGGCCGTTTTTAGGAGTTGCAATACCACCAGCTATTTGTAAATTGAAAGAAGTGCTTATTTGGACAGTCGCATGTGGAGTATCTGGGACATGTGGTATCTACGGATTGGGCGGCAGCTGACAGGGCGAAGATCGAGGCGATGCTGGATTGGCCACGCCCTACCACTCTCAGGAGACTGAGGGGATTTCTAGGCTTTACAAGATATTACCGTAGGTTTGTGCAGGGATATGGGACGATCGCCTGCCGCTCACGGAGTTGCTCAAGGACCAGTTCATTTGTGGGTGAGGAGTTGACGTCAGCTTTTGAGGCCTTGAAGCCATAACCAGCATTGCCAGATTTTTCCAGACCATTTGTGGTGGAGGCAGACGCTTCGGGGTATGGATTGGGAGCGGTGTAGATGCAGGATCAGCGACCCATAGTGTATTACAATCAGATATTGACAGCTAGAGCCAGACTGCGGTCGGTCTACGAGAGGGAACTGATGGCCATTGTCCTATCTATGCAGAAGTGGAGACCGTATTTGTTGGGGCATGCTTTCCTGGTGCACACAGATCAAAGACATCTCAAATACTTACTAGAGCAGTGCATGGTAGCGGAGGAGCATCAAAAGTGGCTGCAGAAGCTGATGGGCTACAGTTTTGAGATTGAGTACCGCCCAGGATTGGAGAACAAGGCGACCGATCCACTTTCACAACAAGAAGAGGACGTTCAGTTGGCTGCCTTGTCTGTTTTCGTGCTACAAGATTGGGAGCCGTTGCAGCAGGAGGTTGAGCATGATCAGGAGTTGGCAGCCATACGAGTAGCACTATTGCAGGGGTTTACAGAGCATCCATGATATGCAATTCAGGATGGAAGGATATTGTACTGGTTCACTTGGCCTAACCGAGGACCTCGAGACACATTCCCGCCATATTACAGGAGTTTCACAGTAGTACAATAGGAGGACATTCTGGGGTCCTCAAGGCATACTAGCGACTGGTGAGAGAGATATATTGGAAGGGGATGAAGAAGGATGTCGCGAGGATGGTTGCAAAGTGTGACGTCGGCCATTGTCACAAGTATCAGTCGATGGCTCCAGGAGGGTTGCTTCAGCCCTTGTCCTTGCCAGGTCGGGTCTGGGTGAATCTCTCCATGGATTTTATTGATGACCTGCTTAAGTCAGGATGGTACACAGTCATATTTGTTGTGGTAGACTGCCTCAGCAAGTATGCACACTTTATACCGCTTGGACACCCTTACAGCGATGTGACGGTGGCGGAGACATTTGTGAGGGAGATTATTCTTCTGCATGGACCTCCAAAGTCCATTCGTTTGCATGGCATGCCTAAGTCAGGATGGTACACATTCATATTTATTGTGGTAGACTGCCTCAGTAAGTATGCACACTTTATACCGCTTGGACACCTCTACATCGCAGTGACGGTGGCGGAGACATTTGTGAGGGAGATCATTCGTTTGCATGGACCTCCAAAGTCCATTGTCTCAGATAGGGACAAGGTGTTCTTGAGCAGATTCTGACAGGAGCTTTTTAGGCTACATGGTACAGTTTTGAGGCAGAGCACGGACTACACCCGCAGACAGATGACCAGATAGAGGTCGTCAATAGGAGGGTTGAGACATATAGACGGTGTTTATATTAGAGAATCC